>JAADVR010000557.1:0-23052 GCA_023335855.1 Pythium scleroteichum | reverse complement strand
GCGCGCGCCGCCATTGTGGTCGGAGCCCCATGGATAGAGATAGTCGAAGACCGCGTCAAACTTGGCTTGCGAGTCGAAGCAGTCGGGCGAAATCACGACTTCACTGGCGAACAGCACGTTCGCGTGCAGCGAAGCGAGCACCAGCAGGAGGACAGAGGACCACATCACAGTGCGAGAAGCTGCCGATCGGGTCCCAGTCGAGTTGTGGAATGAAGCGAGACGTGTTTCTGCGCCTTCTTTACGTGGACGCAGTGCGCGCACCAAGAGGCTCGGGAGCCTCACACCCACAGAGTAATGGAGACCGACCCTTGTCGCCTCCAAATGGAGAACGACATCCAGAGCGGGATGGAGAAACCGGATGGTTTCTCAACATCCAGATGGACATCGAGTACGTCTCGCTTTGAGACAATTTTGGCCAATCCCAATCGATTATCATGGGTGCCGGTGAAGGTTGGGCTCTGGCAGTCTGTCTTGAATCATTACCATCCAGATTGTCTGAGTTGTCAATATTCCGGATTTCTGAAAATACCTTCACTACTCTACTGACATAAGAGGTCAGAAGGTTGCGGCACATACAGCTGTTGTCTCAACTTGAATTGGTCGAGGCTCCAATGCCCAAGTGAGACGGATTCCGACCAGAGCCTTTCTCACCTGATCGCGTTCGAGCTTTCGTGGCGCAAGGCTTGCAAGGCCGTTGAGTCAAAGGCCTCGCAGTCTAAATAGTTTGTTGGCTGCTGGGGAAGACTAGAAAGACTCCTCCAAACGGTTTTGCACATGGGAGCCTTTCGCTTCTGCGGCAATGGTGACTGGTAAGAGCGAGATATTACCTGACAGATGTTGGTAAGTGTGCTGAAGTTGTATGACTTGAGTGTGCACGAGGATCGCCTTATGGCGCTGGTGTAAAATCAAGGGTGCTGCCCCGCCACTGAAGAGAATCTCTTCACCAGCTGCGGGGGCGGACTTTGGGAAACCAGTCGTCTTCATACAGCGATACTTTGTACGAGCGTTAGAACATGACTTTGTCGTCGTTTGGGACGACCTTGGACTCTACGTTCGGGTTCGCATACCCGGACTCTGGCCCCAGTTCGCAACGAAGTCGCGCTCCGTGGACATGACTGCAACCGATTCTGCTGTGAGGTGGTGCGAGGCGGAACGCCGTTTTGCGACCAGAACATGGTCGCCACAGATCTGAACCCCACGTATCTGTCTGCTCTCGTGATGTGCGTCGCAGGAATGTTCAGGACTTTCAGTCAGCAACTGGACACGGACGTCAGCGCAGACAAAGCTTCAACAACTGAGACAAGTTAATGCCCCGCAGCTTTTGATTTCAGGAACACGTAGAGAAGTTTTCAGCCAGCAGATCGCACAAGCTAAAAAATCGCCTTGAAGGTGATCTGCCTGCTGCCAGAACGAGCAGCGAATGGTCCCATCAATCGGTGGTTCGAGTTCTCATAGCTGGATCACTCGCGATGAAAACCCGGTGTGGACCCAGTCGCGTGACATTCACGAGTGCTCATGTCTCTGTTGAATAAACTGCTTACTTGAGGGGGTTGAATGTGTGGTCATATTCCTCTCAACCGGGGTTGCCTATTTTGGGAGGCACCGCTTATTAGGCTTGGCCGATGCAAGATGTACCACTTCAGACGACGATGGAGCCACTGAGCCGAGTCGACGGCCCTCGTCTACCGGAGGCGTTCACTGTGTGCCTCGGGCCGCGCGCATTGCTGCTCGCGCGAGCGGGCGTCCACTTGATCCACGCTCTCTGCGTCGTCTACTACGTGCTTGCTGGTTTGATCTACCGACGCGCGAGGTTCTCGTTCTCCATGGGATCGCTCGAACAGTACGACGTCACGCTCTCCAAGCGATACTTTCGCGGCATTGCAGTCGTCCATTTCGTATTCGCTGCGTGCCACGGTACTTTCTCTTTTACAGGGTGCTACACTTTGTTTCGAGGTGGATTCGACGACTACTGCCTTCTCGAAAGGCCAGTGCGTGTCTTACCGCCACCTTTCGAGGAATGTTTCGTCGCCGCGGCTTGGACACGTGTTTCCATTGGAGCAGGCTCTCGTACCAACGCTTGTGAAACGCAGCGTCTTCAGCGTGGAGTATCCATACTTTAACCAAGTCTTCTTGCTCCAAGAAATCGTCGAGCTGGCGCTGCAAACGTACCAGGGCTACACCATGAGCCTCACGCTGCCCAGAAAAGTGCTCAAGGGCTTCGTCGTCGGGATCTTCGTGCTCAATTGCTGGCTCGCGTCTCTGTTGCATCGCTTTGTCGAGAGTGAGGCCATGCGGCGGCTGCTGTGTCGCCTGGGCGATACGGTTTTGGATTTTGTCTCGTCGATTGGAGTGCCCGTGATCATTGCGCTCAGCTACGTCAAAGACTATGATCCCAACACGACGGACCTGAACACGGATGTGGGGCAAAACAACGACTGGGTCATCAACGCTGTGAGCAAAAGCCCTCACCTTCTCCTCGGCTCGTGGCTCGACGCTTGCAGTCGACTGGCGTTTGCCATCGGTCTCTTGTCGTCGCTCCGCAGCGTGCGAAATCTGGCCGCGCCTCAACCGCGCGGCGTGGCTCCAACCAAACGACGATCTTCACTTGGAATAGCCGTGATCCCAGTCGGCAAGCGCAGACCGACCCAACGGGTAACTCCCACGGGCGGAGCAAAATCTTCAAAGGTTGTAACCCTCGGCCACGGGGCTTTCTGCGTACTCGGCCTGGCTGTCCTCGCCGCCCATTTGCATGCAGAGCTGCGACCGCGACCTCCGAGTTACTGTGGACTCGGAGTCTGGCCGTGGCTCGCCACCAAGCCGACGTGTGCGACGATCGAGTTCAACTGGTGCAAGAACCGCGCGCTTTGCGGCCAAGCCGACGAATTAGAGCCATTCTTGAACGAGTTTCGGCCGTCGGGCCTTCGACAGCTCACCATTCGCCATTGCAATCGCGTCGAGTTCGGGCTTCGACTGCAGGCACTGCACAACATCTTCTCACTGGCGCTTTATAACTCGACAGTGCTCCGCTGGGAGAGCGACGCTGAGCTCTAGGACGAGACCCACCCACAGCTGCGGTCCGCATACTTCACGCGGGTCTCTTTCGCAAACGGCGCGCTGCCCCGGGCGTTCTTCGCGCCAAAGTTCCCGCACCGAGTTGAGAAACTGTATTTCCTCGCCACAAATCTCGCGACAATCCCCTTCGACGTCCACGGCCACTGGCCGCAAGGTCTCGACGTTGTGTTGTACCTGAGCGAGCTGCGTGAAGTGCCTCTGACGTTTCTGAAAGCACGGATCGACTCGTCGGACCTAAGCTTCAACCGCATTAGCTCGGTGCCAGTCGAGGCGTTCAGCGCGCCGTTGATGGCAATCATCAACCTCAGCGGCAACCCGATCCGAGAGCTGCCCGAACGTGTCGAGCGAGCAGACATCACGCTGACCGTGCTGGTCGTCGGGTTCACTCAGCTGCACGCCCTGCCGGCTTGGGCTTTTGAGCGGGACAATCCAAACCACGGCTTCTTCCTCGCCGCCGGGGGCACGCCGCTCTGCGACGCGATCGCAGCGGGCAACGTCTCCGCCTATCGCGTTTTCTGTTCCACATACGGACTCAACGAAAGTTTATACATGCTAGACTCAGAGAGCCGCGACGACGAGATCTGGTGAGGTCACTTCAAGTACTGAAACAAGAATCCATGTAGCAGAGCTGCAAGAAGGGCTCAGGATCCATATATTATATTTATCCTGCGCCCTTCCTGCTGCTCTGCTCCAGCTAGGCTGAGCCTTCTCATTGAGACCTGCGTCGTTGTACAGTGTCACTGTGGCGTGTGCTTTTTTTAAGGCTCAATTCACAGGTACTTCAACAACTTGGATAAATTATTAGTCAAAATGACTCGCACAAAACTGCCTATTTTTGAGCTGTTTTGCTGCGTGGACTTGACAATACAGAGATGGAACGATGTCGACTACAAGCCACGCCGACGGCCCTCGTCTGGTGGAGGACTCCGTGGTGCGCCTGGGTCCGCGGACGCTCTTGCTCGCTCGCGCTGGCATCCAGTCGATCCACGCGTTCTGTGCAGGTTACTACGTGCTCGTCGGCTTGGTGTACCGCCGTGGGACCTCGTGCTTCTCGTTGTTGATGCTCGAGCAGTACGACGTGACGCTCCCCATGCAATACTTTGACGGCATCGCCGCCGTGCATTTCCTCGCCGCTGGATGCCACTTGTACCTGCTCTTCCACAGAGCCATGCACTTTGGGTGGAGGTGGATCCGTCGCCACGCTCGCCGAGAAACCTCGTCTTCTCCACGAAAAGGTCGACTGCCGTTCGTCTCCAACTTCCGAAGTCTTGCAAGAAGCCAAGTTGTCGGGAACTGACTGCGTGGGGCCGGCTCATCCACAAGCACTTGTTCTCACGACGTGGCCTGCTCGGTGTGGAGTATCGGAACCAAGTCTTCTTGCTACGAGAGACCTTCGAGTTGGTGCTGCAGACGTACCAAGCGTTTTCAGTGAGCCTTGTGCTCCCAAGGGAAGTGCTGAAAGGCTTTCTCGTTGGCGTGCTCGTGCTCAACTGCTGGCTCTCGCCCATCGTCCATCAGTTTGTTGCGAACGAGGCCACAAGGCGGCTGCTCTGCCGCCTGGCCGACACGGTTCTGGGCTTCTTCTCGTCGATCGGCGTGGCAGTGGTCATCGCACTCAGCTACGTCAAAGATTATAGCCCTCAAGAAGCTGATCTGAACCCGGACCTGTGGCAAAATGCGACCTGGGTGATCAATATCGTGAACGAGAGCCAGCACGTGCTGCTTGGCTCGTGGTTCGACGCGTTCTGTCGACTTGTGTTCGCGATGAGCTTGCTCTCGTCCGTGTACAACGTCCACAGCCTGTTGGCTCCCCTCGCGCGTGGTGTCGCTCCAGCAGGCAAGCGACGATCTGTTTGGAAAACTCGAGTTGCTCCTCTGCGAGGGAGAAGATCCAGTCTCCGGCTCTTCGTTGCCTCTGGCGGCTGGTCCAAGTTGTCAAGACTCGTCAAGATCGGCCATGGTTTCTTTTGCGTTGTCGGACTCGTCATTCTCGCAGTCCATCTGCATTCGCAACTGCGAACGCCCCCTCCGCCGTATTGCGGGCTCGGAGTCTGGCCGTGGCTCGCCAGCAAGCCAACGTGCGGTACGATCGAGTTGAACTGCATGAACAACGCGCTTGGCGGGCAGGCGAGCGAGTTAGACGCCTTTTTCCAAGGCTTCCGAGCGGAGCCACTGCGGAAACTCACGATTCGCCACTGCGACCGCCTCGAGTTTGGCCCCCGACTGCAAACTTTTCCAAGTCTCCACGTATTTTCCATCTACAACTCGAGCGTGCTACGCTGGGGAAGCGGCGCTGCGCTCTCCGACGAGACACACCCGCAGCTAGGTCGGTGTACTGCACACGAACCATGTTCTCGAACGGCTCGCTGCCTCTCGGATTCTTCGCGCCGACGTTTCCTCGCATGGCCATCAGGCTCCAGTTCCTGGTGACCAACCTCGCGACGATCCCTTTCGACGTCCACGGCCGATAGCCCTTTGGTCTCGAATTCAATTAGGATCTCAGCGAGCTGCGCGAGGTGCCGCTCACGTTCGCCAAGGCCGAGATGAGCTGGATGAGCCTGAGCCACAACCCACATCAGCTCTGTTCCGATTCAGGCGATGCTTGCACCGGGGGTCGCGGGAGTCTCACTCAATGGGAACCCGATTCACGAGCTGCCAGAGGAGATTGATCAAGCGGCAGTCTCGCTCGAGTGGCTCTTCGTGGCGTATACTGAACTCGAGTCTCTGCCAGCGTGGGCGATCGATGGAAACGGTTCAAATTCGATTGTTCGTATTCTTGCCGGAGGGACTCCGCTGTGTGAGGAGGTGGCAGTGAGCAATGTCTCGCTCCGCAATGTCTCTTGTGACGGGCTCGAAAGGAACTCCTATGAGCGAGAGGCCGACACTGACAATGTTGAGATCTGGTGAAGGGCTCGCTTCAAGTACTGAAACAAGATGCTTACTCAGCTCTGATTCCATTACCATCATTCCTGGAAATGTTCGATTTTTCCCTCTTTGGTTAGGCGTCTCGACACGCGCCATGGTCTAACCGTCCGGAAATGGGACAACTCTCCGCCAGCGGATCCCCTCCGCTCATTGTCGATCTCTCCCATTGCTCCACCGATGAGTCCTCCACGCCCCAAGACCCAGCGCAGCTCGGCCACGAGCGCCGCCGTGCTGCTCGTGCTCTCGCTCGCGATCCTCCTCGCGACGCTCGTGCCCTCGGACAGCGACCGCGAGCCAAAGCCCATGGACGCCACGCTGTTCCCTGCGGCGCTGCAGGCCAAGTCTCCGCTCGGCGATCGTGTCTTTGTCTCCGATGAGAACGCCGCGAATGCGAGCTACGCGTTTGGCCGATGGAAAGAGCCTGTGAAAAACCTGCGGTTCCACGTTGACGAGGACTGGAAGCTACGTCTCCAGGCGGCGCTGCGCACCAAGCACTGGCACTACACGTCGATCAACACGGAAAAGTACTTTATTGGCGCGGCGGTCGTCAAGCTCGGCTACGCAAGCGACGCGTTCGTGTACGTCGTGGACAAGACCGCGTCGGATGCTGAGAAGTTTGAGTTCGCTGGTCGCCTGCCGGGGAGCCTGGGGCTTACGTTTGCGTCTTCGCCGGTCGATGACAAGGTCTCTGTACGCGATGGACATGGGGGGAGGCTGGGTCGTGTTTGAATTGACCAATTCGTTCTGGTGGGTAGACGTGCACATCGTTCACGTCTTTGACCAGCGAGACCATCTCGTTCTGCTACGAGAGCGAGACGTCAGAGTGGCGCATCCGAACCAATGTGACTCTGGTAACCGCTACGACGGTTGCTGGAATCCGCGATCGTGCTCTTGACTAGTCTTGTGTGGACAGGTTGGAGCCAACAGCCAGCGATCTCTTCCATTCACGGCAGACTTGAGGCTCAAGCGAGAGGAGGCATTGACGCTGCTGTTCCCATTGGGCAATGATACCCTACGCCCTGCTTACGTGCACAAGGCCGCGGGTTCACCAGTCAGCGGGTCGTTTCAACTGGGATCTATAGAGGTTCAAGTGGACAAGTCTTCTGCGCTGGGCGCAATTGGTAGGACAAAAAAGACGATGGTGTGTTGAACAAGACTAACTTGAGGACTGGAGCCCAGACTGGACACGAAGCCTCGCTCTTCGATGCACGCGCTGGAACTGGGCCTCCTCTAGCTTCAAAGCCAAAGTCACGACTACCGTGAAAGGCCAACCTCCCCAGGTGGACGAGCACGCTTCAGTCGGTATCAATCTCAGCCGATTCGTGTACGATATCAACGACGAATCGCAGGAGAACGCGATCTGGATCAACGGACGCGTGCACGTGCTGCGAGGCGTGGAGTTTTCGGTGCCAAAGTCCACATTAGTCAGCAGTGACTGGCTCGTGAAGCCGTCCTCAAGCGTGCCACAGAAGGAGCAGTCGGTACAGCTTCGCTTCAGTCCATCCGGGGGCAGTCGAGAGGACCACACACGGCTGCTTGTGTTTGAGAGTGACTTCGTACAGCCCTACGGCGTCTTTAACGGTGAAATCTCGATCTCGAGTGACGACGGCATGACCCGTACGATCGTCCAAGTGAAGAACGCATTTGGCGTCGTGGAGGACCACTTTGCCTTGTGGTAATCGCAGCTATCCAGAGCAACAGAATCAGTTTACGCTGTGTTGGAATTTGCTCGGTCTGAGGATCAGCTGTTCTGTGTTTGTTGGACTTGTTTGTCACCCATACAGCTCCTTGAGCAAGCGGGTCCTCGGTCGCAAGTGAGTGCGTCAGGATTCGGCAGTTGTGAGCGGATCCGGTGCTGCGTAAGCGTACTGTAGGAAGCGGTCTGGTTGGATCCGTTCTGGTGCGAGTCGGTGTCTGTGACAACGTCGCATCACTGCCGCCATTTCGCTCTTGGCGATGGCAAAGTTACAGCGTGGAGTGAGGAGACACCAAGCGGAGGAAAAAAAAGGGAAGGCGAGAAAAGGATGGGTTGACCCAGGGCGAAAGACGCAGAACAGAAAACACCAGTGGAACTGTGAGCAATGCGGTGTAGGAAAGACCGAACCCATCCAGCCACAGCATGCTCTCATCATCACCGTCATCAGAGCGTGATGGCCGACTTTGTTCACCTCGCGACCCTCCGAGAGTGTAGCCATACCTCTACTAGAAGGTTGAAACGTCCATAAACGCATGCAGCCTTTGTTGTGGTATAACTATCCTTAGACAGCCAAGAATAGATTTGCAAAGGTTATCAGTGGAAACCACGAGTTTTGACGCATCCTGCGCAGCCATCCGCCGCTGCTTCAGTTTTGTGATTGGTGAGGCGTGTGCAACTGGCCTCTTTTCTTGCCCGCACGTCTGATGAGGTGACAGGAGGAGTCTTTCTAGACTCCACACAGTTGAGCCAGTTTGGTCTCTGCATTCTCAGCGCGAATAGTGCCGTACAAAGACCGACGGCGTTGGCTCAGCCGGCCCCAAGCGGCTCTGGATCTCTCGCTTCTCTCTCTCTCCCTCTGACCCGTGGATCTTTCGATGCGGATGATTTCCGGCGTGGCGAAGTCGTTCTTTGACTGGCTTGGAAGGACATTGAACTGTCTGAAAAACGTGCTTGTGTACCGCCGTTACAAGCTCCATTCTGCACCGCCGGCAGAGGCTGTGGGACACCGTCATGGCCACCGAGGAAACACACAAAGCCGGAGCAAAAGACTACAGGTGGTGTTCTCGACAAGAAATAGACCCTCTCATACCGTAATTCGCCGAGACGCTCGAGAGAGATCCAGAGCATTAGCCCCTGACGGCGAGCAGCTGAGGAGCGGATCACTCGGCGCCAAAATTCTTGGAGACCCGCTGATCGGTGAAAAGAGTTGGCTGCGGATCGATTATCCTGCTTCATCGGGAACGATTCTCTGGTCATGGGTGGGGTGCTTCTGACCTCACTTCAGAAAACACAGCGAGTTTCCTGCACAACTCGCTTTGGTGCTTGGGCTTGCCTGGGCAGTCGCGCACGATCCAGTGAAACAATTCTCAGCACTGCGAAAACGAATGTCTTGCTCTAGCAAAATTCAGTCTTGACGTATTTTCACATTCTTTGGGCCTTTTAAAATTGATTAGGGTTGCGGTTTGTCAACCCGTTCTCCTCTCGAGCTTCCTCGCTCATCTCCTTGGGTTCTCCCCGTCTGTTCCAGCGATCCTTGGCTGGTTCCGCGATTGGTTGACAAAACACCGCGCGACCAAACCCGTTTTTCCGGCGCGGCAGACCCATTTTGTTTTCTTGACTCGCTTGTCACCAGAACAAAAAAAGCAACAATCGACGGGTTCTCTTTCCAAACCCGCCAGAACCCGGACCCATATCGAACGTGCCACTCTCAGCTCGTTCTCTTTTTTGCACGGCGTCACCAGCACGAGGCAGCCGTGAAGGAATCGCCCACTTCAGAAATCCACGTCGAAGTGGGCGCGTAATACCCGCCTTCCCGGCGCGCCCCAGGCTCCCACCGCGACTCCACGCGTCGGCGCATTCTCTCGTTCCACGCGCGCGATCCAACCCGTGCGATTGCGGCGTTGATCCGACCGGAACCGACCGAGTTACGACCATTTGTGCATGTTCGACGACATGGCCTGGGCCGACGAGCACGTCGACGGCGGCGCCGTGGCCGACTGGGAGCTCGAGCTGCTGCAGATGCGGTACACGGAAGGCCACCAGGCGCGGCCACCGAGCTCGGCGCGGCCGCCAGCAGCCGACGAGCCCATGGAGCTGTCTCCGGATCCGTTCTACCTGAGCTCGATGAACCCGCCGACGGCGACTAGCGCGACCAGCACGGCGCTGCCAAACCAGACGACCCAGCCGACGCTCACGTCGTCGGCGTCGTGCCCGTCGTTCACGTCGTTCTACGATATTGACGGCGACGATCTGCTGCGCGACATCCCGGACGGAGAGCCGCTGGGCGAACCGCTCATGGGCGGTGTGGGCTTTGGCTCAGTGCCGATGGGAATGGGCACGAGCATGGCCATGGCTGGCGGATACGACTACGTGCTCCAGTTCCAGCAGCAGCACCAGAACGGATCACTGCGCCAGTTCCCTCACCTGTCGGTCATGACCAGCCACGACCACATGGCTCTTCTCCAGCAGTCACGACGGCCGTTGCATATGTCGGCGTCGTTCACGTCGCTCTCGAGCATGGAGACGGAGTACCGACGGCGGCTAGGTGTGTTTTAATGCGATCTATGGGATACGGACTGTGGTGGGATCTAATGTGGCGGATGCTATAGCGACCAAGCGGAAGAAGGCCGTGGCCGAACGCTGGCACAAGGCCCAGCGCCACAAGTCGTTCGACTCGACCAACTCGAGTGTCGCCACGGCGCCGTCGCCCGCGACGTCCATGGAGTTCTCCGCCTACAGCAATACGAGCACGTTCGAGTCCACGACACCCGAGACCCAATTCCTTGAGGAGTGAGTGGGGATCCTGGTAGTCAAGCGTTTCCACTGGAAATTTGAAACTAATGTTTGCAATGTGTACAGTCTACCGCCTCCGCGTCGACCGACCGAGTCCGAAATGATTGGGTTTTCCATCGACGACTTCCCGACCACATTTACTTCGGATGCCTCGTGGCCCATGCCTCCACCACTGTCGCTAGCGAGCGGAGCGTCTTTCGATGATTTCCAAGCTCAACAATCTTCTGCGTACCAGGCGACATCGTCCACTGACATGGACCAGCTCCTGCTGTCGGACCAAGAGAAGGCGAACGTATCCAGTCTGTTGGATGCCATTCGCGATTTCGACTCGCCCCTGCCGCCTCATCAAGAAGAGAAAGCCAGCATCCCCCTGCCCAAGCGAACTTCACCTACGTTGTCGGGTCGTCCACGCAGTGCAAGCGGACCTGCCCACCATCGCACGGGGCGGAGTCCGCATTTGCGGGGCATCGCTCGCACGGATTCGGCAAAGCGAAGGGAGATGCTGGCTGCGATCCAGCAATCCGGTGAAGCTGCTACGGTACCATCCGTTCGGGAGCGAATCCAGCTCGTTCTCGAGAAGTCGCCGAGCCCGTTGGTTTTGTCGGATGAAGAAAAGGCATACCTCACAAAGGCACCCCAGTTCTCACCAGAGAAAGCGAGTGAGACTGCAGGTTCACTGTGGCTCTTGCTGCACGCCTCACGGTGCTTCGAGCCCACTTGCTCTATCGGTGGCTGTGATGTGATGCGCCGTGTGATTCGTCACTGCCGTGGATGTGAAGCACCGTTGGGCAAGTGTCGCGACCCGTGTAACGATGCCAAGGCCATGCTATTCCATCACGGAACTTGCAAGCAGTCGTTTAAGCCTGCTGATAAGGAGACTGAAGAGATCTTATGTACTCTGTGTGCCAAGGTTCAAGAAATCGACAAGAACCACAACGCGATCAACTCGCGTCCGCCACTATCACCGCAACTGAAGCCAAATACGTCGCCTGCTCTTGTGTCGATGGCGCCGATGGGCATGTCTGCACTGTCATCGCTGAATGGGCCAGTGTTGATCGCTCCGCAGCCTGCGTTCTCGTCCCCAATGCTCAAGCCAGCACCAAGTTCGACGGGTGGATCCAAGCATGTCCCCATCCAGCCAAACCCACTCCCGACTCCCTCCAACCCTATGGGCATGATTGGCACGTTCCCGCACTTCGGTGTCTCCCTCGCGCTGTATCTCGAGCAGACGTCGCCTGCGTTCCGAGCCGAAGTCAAATCTCGCGTTGAGAAACGTGTCACCAACGCAGCCGGCCTTGACCTCATCCAGCACATGCAGAAGAAGACTCGTCTGCGCAGCCTGGATGACCTACGATCCGAAGCGCGTGCGGTTGTCCTCGGAGAGATGGAGCGCGAGCTCCACCTTCACATGCAGGCCGTGAACTGGGCCAACTCGGCGAACGGCGAGGCGGCTGCTACCTCAACTCCAGGCACGGCCACACCGCCTGGATCAAGCGAATCAGGGTTGCCATCATACTTGCTCAGCATCGCTGCCGCCGGCTTCGCAGCGTTCTACGCCCAGCAGGCCACACTCCAGGCTGCTATGGCTGGCATGCCAGCCTTCGCAGTGCCCCCACCGTCTCGCCAGTCGCTTTCTCGTCAGTCAAGCACGGGAAGCCTCACGTCGCTGGTGTCATCCAAGCCGCTGGCCCCCAAGCGGTCGGCCAGTGCGATCTCCTTGACGGTTCCGACGTCATCCATCAGTCCCTCGGAAGCCGTGTCGCCTTCGGACAAGACCAAAGAATCCCCGCTCGCTGTATGAATGTAGATAGTTTTAGACAGAGTGCCAGTAAGTAAGTCTAGGCTAGAAGGAACAGGACCGCGTAGGACCAGACAAGGTAAACGCCGAGCAGTGGCAGCACTGAGGTCTTGGGTTCCCTTCGAGACCCCAGCACCTCAACCGCTCCCAGCTCGGATCTATTTATTACGAGAATAGCCTTATTCATTTGATAAATATCTCCTTGAAGAACTGTAAAGATATGAAATCACCATTGTAGCCCTAGATATTCTCCTCCCTACACTTCGATGAAGATGCTCACTGGAGTAGGCCGCCTTCGCTCGCCCTTGAGGGCCTCGCAGGGCCCCTGGCGGTCGCTCTCGACGGCGACGGATGCCGAGTACGACTACCTCGTGATTGGCGCCGGAAGTGGCGGCATGGCGAGCTCGCGCCGCGCGGCGTCGTACCCGAACACGCGCGTGGCCGTGATCGAGCAGGCGCGGCTCGGCGGCACGTGCGTCAACGTGGGCTGCGTGCCCAAGAAGATCATGTACCTCGCGGCCAACATGGGCCACTTGCTGCACCGCGACCTGTTCCACTACGGCTTCGAGTCCAAGCGTGGTGGCCACTTGATCGAGGAGACCGAGTTCCACTGGAAGAAGCTCAAGGAACGTCGCGACGCCTACGTGCTGCGACTCAACGGTATCTACGGACGGTGAGTCCTAGAGTCGGGGGGTAAGAGTATTGTGGGGAGTGGTAGACACTAACAGGCAGTTTGATGGGCACAGGAACCTGGACAACTCGAAGGTGGACCTCATCACGGGCACGGCGCGGTTTAACGAGAAAGGCAACGTCGAGGTCGACGGCAAGGAGATCCCGGCCAAGAACGTGCTGATCGCGGTCGGTGGCAAACCTTTGATTCCGGATATCCCTGGCAAGGAGCACTGCATTGACTCGGACGGGTTCTTCGAGCTTGAGGAGCTGCCGAAGAAGGTGGCCGTGGTCGGCGCTGGCTACATCGCTGTCGAACTCGCTGGTGTGCTCCACGGACTTGGCTCGGATACTACGATCTTCTGTCGGAAGGAAGGCGTTCTGCGTGGATTTGATGAGCTCATTCGCTCGACGCTCCACGACGCGATGGCCAAGGACGGCGTCAACGTGCGTCCCCACAGTTTGGTCGCCAAGGTCATCAAGCAGGCCGACGGCACCAAGACAATCGTGCTCCAGGACGGCAGCAAACACTCTGGATTCGAGTCGGTCATCTACGCTGCCGGTCGCGTCCCGCTGACCGACAGCTTGAACCTTCAGGTTGCAGGCGTCGAGTCGGACGGACACGGCTTCATCAAGATCGATGAGTACCAGCGCACGACTGCGAAAAAGAACATTTTCGCGGTCGGCGACGTGTGCGGCACCCCCGCGCTGACGCCCGTTGCGATCGCCGCGGGCCGTCGGCTCTCGGACCGTCTCTTTGGCGGCATGAAGGGCGCCAAGATTACGTACAGCGATATCCCGACGGTCGTGTTTAGCCACCCGCCGATCGGCACCGTCGGTCTCACGGAGAAGCTGGCCCGCGCCGAGTACGGCGACGACCAGGTCAAGATCTACTCGAGCCGCTTCGTCAATATGCACTACGGTATCATCAACGAGTTCGACGACGACGGCGCGCAGAAGCCCAAGCCCATGACGGCCATGAAGCTTGTGTGTGTGGGTCGCGACGAGAAGGTCGTGGGCGTGCACGTGGTCGGCATGGGCGCCGACGAGATCCTCCAGGGCTTTGGCGTGGCCGTCAAGATGGGCGCGACCAAGGCCGACTTCGACAACTGCGTGGCTATCCACCCGACAGCCGCCGAGGAGCTCGTGACCATGGCGCCGTGGGGCTTGAGCGGGCAGCAATTGTGAGTACCCCGAATCTTGGAGATTCAGCGTAACTCAAATGGCTACACTTGAGTTTCAACGACCGACACTCTTGTCGAGAACGGTTTTGGATTTTCTTTTGGGAACTCTGCTGGCCGGAATCTCAGAACCAAATTACCCTCGCGACGGTGGTGGCTGCCGAGAGAAAAAAATGGCTCCTTTCGCAGATTCGTCGTTCGGCGCGTAATCGACACGTTGCTTTTGGCGCCGTCCGACGAGGGAAAAGAATACGGGACGTGGCAAAACTGTTATTTGCGTTGGAGCCAAGTGGCTACATACAAAATGATCCGAAGACCGGAACTCATCCTGGCTTCGTTCTAGAAGCCGTACCTACAGCAGGATGGCAACGCTTTGTCTCATCAATCCTGCGACGGCTGGGTTACGGACTTCGTCTCAGTCCGGAGCACGGAAAACGTGGGCGCGACGGGGAAACGTTCTGGACGTGGCTTCGTATGGCCCATGGCGCCACAAGAACAGTTCCGCGCACGTTAGGGTGCAGTTGGTTACCCATGCGTTGGGTATTTCGGTCACGCCTCTTCGTTCCTACGTCAAGCGACGCAGCGAGCCGAGTATTACCCAGGGGCCGTCCGACTGACGTAGCTGCGACGCGCAGCCGATGACGCAGTGCGATTCGACGCCGAAGATTCCCCCAATCAGCAACGAGAACCAACGTTCCAGTTGTTCTTCCCGCACAACGTGTGATCGGTTATCCCAAAAGCGTACCCTCTGCTGGAGAACAAATTCGGGACCGCATCTTCAACATTCCCTCCAAAAACCGAATCTGGCCATTCCCTCTGTTCTCTATTCCGACGATGAACTCATCCGACGCCGGCCGGAGGGGCTCTCCACAGTTGAAAGCGCCGCGAACCCCACAAACCTCCCCCTCTGTTCTCCCCTCCCCCTGTTCTCCGCTCCGCCCCAGAACACTCTCCGCCCGTCCCCCACCATGACTCTCAACGACAAGCGCACGATCATCAGCAGCAAGCGTGCTCGCAACAAGCGCAAGAAGGCCCAGCGCTCGATGGCCAAGGCGCTCGCCTCGCACTCCCCCACGGATGGCAGCGGCGACGAGGCCGCGGCGTCAGTCTCGGTGGCTGAGACTGCCGACACACTCGGCGACGTCCGGCGATCGGACGACCACGGCGAGACGGACGACGAGCAGGACGATGACGACGACGAGATCGTCTTCGTCTGCCGACCGACGATGCAGGACTTCTGCACCGAGTTCGTGCCGACGGCGCATGCGTACATGGCGCGCGACAGCAGCCAGACCGTGTCGGCGTGGGCCGACCTGCGCAAGTTTACGGTGCGCATCCCGGCGTTCCGTGAGACGCGTGACGGATACACCACCTACAGCATCGTCGTCACGACGACAGGGGACTGGCGCAAGCAGTACCAGCTCGAGCGACGCTACTCCGAGTTTGTGGCCTTCGCCGCTGGACTCGACGAGTACTTCCAGTCGAGCCACTACCAGCAGCTGAGAGAGAAGCTCGGCCGCGCGACACGGAGCTCAGATGTCAAGGACGAGGCCGAGACCGACGGCCAGGCCGCTGGCTTCCAGTGGGAGCTTCCGCCAAAGACGTGGTTCCGCATGACACAGACGACGGCGCTCGAGGAGCGACGCAGCAAGCTCGAGGCGTCGCTGCACACGCTGCTGGCCCATGACCCACGCGTCGTCTGCCAGATCCCGCTCGTGCGGGACTTTCTGATGCTCGACATGTTCGGCGCCCAGGTCGTGGAGGAGAAGATGCAGCGCGTCTAGTGAGCGGCACGTCAGCTGTTTCTTCTCTCTCTTCTCCTCCTTTCCTGTCGCGACGAGCCCCCCCATATAAAAATGCTGTCTACTGTGAATCGACAAAAGATCCCGAGACGCTCCCGCCGCAAACGAACGCTCGGAGCCCCTCGCCACTGCCCATAAAGAAGCTCTACTACACTACTACAGCCACTCGCCCACCGCCAGAAAATACTTGCCCGAGATCCCTTCACCTTGCGAAGGAGATCCTGTGTAGCCATCTTGTTCAAAATTCTAACCACATTTTCCTGCGGCCACGTCACAGGTTCCTAACCGCCAGCTACTACAAAATTCTACAGTGACATTTTGCCTCCTCCCCCGCGCGAATGCCAATCCCGATCTATTTCTGAGTCTGAGTCGTCTGCGCACTTTCTCGTGGCTGCCATTTGCACAATCGCAAAAACAGGAGCTTCCCCGGCATCTCTTCCTGCTGTCTCAACCGCCCTCGTCTGCGTCAGCCCCCGAGTGTCCAATTCCGACGCTTCCCTCCGCCATCCACTCGCACACTTCAGAACTCTTCCAAACCAACGCAACAACCGATGGCGGACGCGTCGTGGGTCGTGCTCAAGTTCGGCGGCACGAGCGTGTCGACGGCGCAGCGCTGGCGCTGCATCTGCGACCAGATCCGCGCGCACCTCGAGAGCGACGCGAGCGGCGCCACGCGCGTCTGGGTCACGATCTCTGCCATGACGCAGGTCACCAACAAGCTCACGAACGCCATCGCGCAGGCGAGCCGCAGCCAGCCCAGCAACGGACTGCCCAGCCACAGCGAGCTCGTGCGCAGCATCGTGCTCCAGCATTTTACACTCGCGTACGAGGTCGGGCTGTTCCCGGAGATCGACGGCGTGAGCAGCTTCGGCCAGTTTGACCGGTGGCAGGACAAGTGGCTGCGCTCCGTGCTCAACGACGAGAGCTTCTCGCTCGGCGCCGTGGATCCAGCGATCCCTGAGTCGCTCCACCCGCTGCTGCTCGAGTTCAAGAACCTCGTGCGGATCCTCGAAGGCATCAAGCTCACCGAGGAAGCGTCGCCGCGCATCCAGGCGCGTGTGCTCGCGTTCGGCGAGCTACTCTCGACTCACATCGGTGTGTGTATCATGGTCAAGTACGGTCTCGACAGCGTGCAGCGCGTCGACGCGCGCCAGCTTATCATTAGCGAATCCGCGTCCGCCAAGTCCGAGGAGGATCGCTTCCTGCAGGCGGAGGTTCTGCCTCGCGAAGACGTAGCAGCGGCGGTTGCCGCGAGCCAGGGCAAGCGCGTCGTGCTCACGCAAGGATTCATCGGTAGCACCAAGGAAGGCGCGACGTGTGTGCTTGGTCGCGGAGGCAGCGATACCTCTGGGTCGCTCTTCGCGGCGATGTTCAACGCCAAGAAGTACGAGATTTGGACCGACGTCCACGGAATGTTCACGAGCGATCCTCGCTATGTGCCGGACGCTCGACTCATCAAGACGCTCGATTACCGCGAAGCCCAGGAGCTCGCTGCAATGGGCGCCAAGGTCCTGCACCCGCGATGCATCGAGCCGGCTCAGTTCAGTAAGATCCCCGTCGAGATCCGCAACACCAATGACCCCTCGGGCGAGAAGACGATTATCCAGCCATCGGAAGACGAGGATACGAGTAGCCCCAAGATCCTCGCGGTCGTTCGTCGTGCGAACATGACGACGCTCAGCATCACGGCCTTCGACATGTGCGGCACGTCCGGCTTCCTGTCCAAGGTCTTCGCTCCGTTTGAAAAATTCGGCATCTCCGTCGATCTGATCGCAACCTCGCAGTTCTCCGTGACGGTCACGCTCGACCACATCCCAGGCGGCATCGAAGGCGCGCCGTTCAAAGGTTTGTTGCAGGAACTCGATGCCCACTCGAAGGTCCAGGTCTTCGAGTCGTGCTCGGTCGTGTCGATCGTCGGCCGCCGCCTTCGCAAGTCGCTCTCCGAACTGGGCCGGGTATTCGATGTGCTGGAAGGCTACGACGTGCTGCTGCTGAGTGAGTCGGCCGAGGACCTCAACTTGTCGTTCGTGCTCCAGCAAAAGAACGCGGACGACGTCGTCGCACGCATGCACAAGTACTTCTTCTCGGCTGCGGCCAGTGAAGAGACAGCGTCGTCGCTTGGTCTGTCGACGATCCGAAGAACATCGTCGCGCGACTCGTTGCTTGGGCCGACGTGGCAGAGCCTACTCGGCAGCCAGTAACAACCTACCTCCTACTGTGAGCTCGTTCGAGCTTCTCTAGAATCCCTAGCAGTTTTGTATAGACGCCCATAAGAAACTCACTCGCTATCGCTGCTGTCATAGTCGTCGTCCTCTTCGATCGCTGCTGCTTGTGCAGACGCCGTTGGTGCTGCTGGTTCAGCTGCTTCGGCTTTCTCCTTCGCCTTGGCTCGCGTCTCTGTTGCTGCTTTGGTGGTCGCTGCTTTTGCCTTTTTCGTCCCGTTCGCGGTTGCCGTTTTCTTCTCCTTTAACGAGCCCTCAGCGCCTGGCGATTTCCGTTTCCGCGGCGTCTTGTGGTACTTGGCGTCGCTCTCGTCGATGGATTCCACCTTCTCGTGCAAGAACTCCAGGTCCGGACTAGCAAGCACGCAGCGTTTCCTGTATATACGTACGACAAGAGCCCCATCAGCGACGCGCTCTCGATACAGGCGGTTGACGGGTCTCTTCGTACAGTTCGATAGGCGTGATCATATTCACGCTGGCCTCCTCGGCCTGCTTCGTCATCCGTCGACCGAGATCGTGCACGAACGCCTCCAGCGCAGACACTGAGACCGCCGTCAGCAGGCGTTTGCCACCTCGAAAGCCACGGCGCGGGCTCACCGCAGTGCTCGACGGCTGGATCGCAGAGCTGGCCCATGTCCTCTTGCTCGCGCAGCAAGCGCTTCACTTTGCCCTACAGAAACCGAATTTCGACGCGAAAATCGTCAGACCGACAATCGGCGACGCTGGCTACACGCTCGTGCGGCGAGCGGCGGCTGAAAGCGGCTCCACGTGCCTTGAGGATGTCGCGCGACCTGGTCATCGCCAGATATTACCTTGGTGATTTATCGAATGGAGTTGGTGTCGACCAGTCTAGCGTTAGTTATGTGGGCGAAGAAGTAATTAAGGACACTTAGAAACGTTTGTTACGGTCTTATGTAGCGGTAAATACGGCATGTCGATCTTCAATCAAACGTTACTTTGGATTTCCAAAACGAGCCCCACATTCTGGCCGTCGATCTTTGTGACCAGCAAGAATGGCCGCCAACATGCTGGCTTCGCTGCGCCGTATCTCGCGCCACACGCGTCGCTCGCTGCTGCGACCGGCTCCATTCGACGCGCACTCGTCTTCTCTACCGCGTCGTGCGCTTTTTTCGTCCTCGGTGGTCGACACCGACGAGGAGTTCGCGCTCGGCGTGCAGCACTTTTTGGGCAAGAAACCCAACTCGTCCGTGCAATATGCCGTGCTCCATTGGACGAACGCGGCCGAACAAGGTAGCACCAAGGCGCTCAGCGCGCTCGGGAACCTATACCTGCTCGGCCACGCGCAGATCCCGGCGAACGAGAAGCTCGCGGTCGA
The DNA here is from genome assembly GCA_023335855.1 of Pythium scleroteichum. NCBI lineage: Eukaryota > Oomycota > Peronosporomycetes > Pythiales > Pythiaceae > Pythium > Pythium scleroteichum. The sequence goes on along the minus strand of JAADVR010000557.1, from coordinate 3,558 downwards.
GTTCCTGACCAAGGCCGCCGACGCTGGCCACGAAGGCAGCTGCCACGAGGTGGGCAAGCTCTTCTTCCACGGCAGCACGCAGACGCCGCAGAGCCTCGAGCGCGCCTTCCAGTACTGGTCGCGCGCCGCCGACAAAGGCCACATGGCCGCGAGCTACGACCTCGGGTACATGTATCTGCACGGCGTCCATGTGGCCAAGGACGAGGCCAAGTCGATCGAGCTCTTCAAGCAGGCGGCCAAGCAAGGCATGGCCGACGCCCACCGTGCGCTGGGCAACGCCTACCTCACCGGTCGCGGCGTGCCCGTGGATGCTCAGAAGGCTGTGGGCCACTTCCGCCGCGCGGCCGAGGACGGCAACGCGCAGGCTCAGTTTGATCTCGGTGCGTGCTACATGCTGGGTCGTGGAGTGGAGAAAAGCCAGGCACGAGCCGCTGAGCTCTTCTTCCTCGCGTCCGAGAACGGCGGCGTGCCGCAGGCGCAGCTGTGTCTCGGCCAGCTCTTCGAGGCCGGTGGCGGCGTGGTTCAGGACACGTCGAAGGCTATCAAGTACTATCAGTTGGCGTGGAAGAGCGGGCTGGAGGAAGCTAAGAAGGCGCTCGAGCGACTAGGCGCACCGCTCGTCGCACCCGAGCAGAATGAGTGAGCAAGAAGACTCGTGATCGTAATGGACGTTGGATATTCTGCCATACTCGCTACAGTTCGTTCTCTCCTTTCACTGGCTGCGCCGGGGTTTGCACAATGGGCGACAGGACAATGGTGAAGCAGCATTCACGCTCGAGCTATCAATCAAACGCACTAGCATTCTGAATGCTAGCGCTTTTGATTGATGGCTCGAGCGTCTTTCCCAAAGCGGATCACTACGGTTACGCCGGGGTTTGTGCGATGGGCGAAAGGACAAGTGTGATGATGAATGGTGTACGTTTGATTGATAGCCCGAGCAACTATCCCAAATCTCCAAGTTGGCGGACTCGGCTCCCATTGTCGAGTTCGCCATGTTGCCCTCAGGGCAGATCGATCGAGAAGGCGTGACCACTTTCAGCGACCAGCACGAGATTTTGGCCTTCCGATATCGATTGACGGTGGTCAAAGACAAACTGCAGATCTGGCTACAGCAGCGAAGCTCAAAACAGGAATGGTGAGTTCCTATCGATTTTATTCCCTGTGGACTTTAATCTAACCGTGGGTCTGACAGGCAATCCGAACCGCTAGGCGTGTGCGATTTCGCGCTCCCCGATGCGACTCTTCCTGAAGTCACACTTGGCAGCTACGTCAACGTACGTGTCTTGTTATTTGGTTGATTCCGATTTAAAAATCGGAATCAACCAAATAATGGACTTGAAAGTCCGACTTACACAACCTGCCTTCCTGTATAGTTCTTCGTCGAGTGCCTGAGAGCAGATCAAAATACGGAACTGCCCCTGTTTCAACGCTCAATATTCGTTGACCCTGATGGTGTTCGGACGCTTTGTCTTGTCCTACTGACGAAATTCCTGAACGAATATACCCGATTCGAGTACGAGTTTCCGCTCAAACCAGTGGATATGAATCCATTGAACGTGCTGGCGGCCCGAATTCGGGACCTCGAAGAAGAAAACGAGCAGCTCAAAAAGTGCGAACTTGCGCTCGCGAGGTTTATGACGGATGACGTCGTTCCAGTGGGCGCAGCGCACAAGTGGAAGTGCACAGGCAAGTTGAATGCCGCTTTCGGCTTGCTTGACGACGGCGCGGTTGTTACATTTGTGAAGGGTGGAGTCTACTTGGTCAATCTTCACCTGTCACACTGCAAGGGAGCTCGCCACGAGATTGAGCTCAACCAGATCGTTGACAGAACACGTTCTTCGTCGAACGCTGACGACGGCCACGCAACGTTAACATTTCCAGTTCAAGTAAATGACGGAGGAACACTACGCATCGTGAACCGCTCTAGCTACGTGGCGGGCAACAAGAGTATCCTCATGATTGTTGCACTTTGACCAATTATCACCACACTCTGGTCAATAGCGCATAGCCGTCCCTAGCAGCTTAACTCAACAAGAACGCGCCGTTTGAAAATCAACTTCCATCTCAGTGTTTCCGGGACGCGACACACTCGACTGGCGGTTGGCCGACCCTCGAGGGAGTTTGTCGGATTCAAACACAGGACGTTTCTTTCACCCAACAAAGGCGATGGGATTCGTTCGTGAGGGTACGACCTCGTTCGTGATCACCGGCGACGATGAGCCGTTTCGATTCCTTGTATGGACGGAGGACGAAAGACTGTCGATCCGGCTCGAGGATTTGAAGACCAAGGAGCACTGGTGAGTTCCACTCGCTTCTTGTTTTTATGTTCGAACGAGCCACAAACTCAAGCGGTGAACTGCTCAACGTAGGCAAACGGCTTCACTCTCGGTGGCGGATTTTACTCAAGCGGACTCGGTGATTCCCGGAGCGTTGATTGCCGATTACGCCCGAGTAAATCTGCTCTTCAGTGCCAATCAATTTCTTTATCTTATCACGCGGTTGACGTGCTTGATGTACAAATAGGTTTTCGGCAATTGTCTGGAAGCCAATTCAAATGGAAAATTCGAGCGCAGCCTGTCGACGGTCCAGTCGGGCTCCCGATTTCTATCGTTGGTGATCTTCGAGCGGATTTTGAAGCGCAAGATTCCGTTCAGCTACGTGTTCACGCTCGGGTCAGTGGTGCACGACCGTCTAGCAGCTATAGCAGCCCAAGTGCGTGAGCTGAAGGACGCGATTGAAGCGATGGCACCCGGAGTCAACACCGTCGCCGGTTTCCGCACGATGCGGAAATCGGTGATTGCTTGTAACATGGCGCACAAGTGGACGTGGAAGGACGTGGCCGTTCCTTCCTTCCGGCTTCTAAGAGACGGCACAATAGTCGAGATCGTCAACAAGGGGAAGTACATGGTCTCCTTCACGCTTCCAAGCAGTGGGGCCCCACATCACGATGTTCTCCTCGACGGCAAGTGCGTTCGCAAGCTGCTGGAGCCTGGAGATGCAGAGGCATTCCCAGTCCACGTACAGGCCGGCCTCAAATGCGGCTGGTGAATCGGTCGATGGAAGTCGCTGTTGGTGAAAGCGAACTCTTCATCATGTCCCTCTGAGACGGGTTTTGAAGGCCCTTGGGTCTTCCGAGTGCTGCAAGGCGTTCACCAAACGTTATTTGATTCTCCCTATTCAAGTAATCCTTGAGTCGCTTAGAAGTCACCAGCAGTGATGCCGCGCTGGATGTCGATCAGCCACCGGATACAAGTCAGTCTGGCCAAGTGGGAAGAGGAGATGCGCTGACCTCTCCAGGGAGCGAGTCTGCTGCAACCGATGCCACTGGTGATGTGCGGATGCTTGTTGAAGTCGCGGCCAGCCGTGAAATTTAAGTACCGGGTGGAGATGTCGAGACGATTTCTTCAGAGGCCGATGAGACGGCAGGAAGAGCAACGGTAGAAGAAGATGCTAGTGAGAAGGAAGTGACTGGAGGAGATGATGGGCTAGCGCAGGTCATGGCCAGTTTCAGCTCCTCGCAAACAGGGAGTCAGTCCATTCCCGAACACGCGAATGCGC
>JAADVR010000556.1:0-23080 GCA_023335855.1 Pythium scleroteichum | reverse complement strand
TGGAGAAGCCTCACACGTTTGCGTTTGATAAAGTGTATGGTCAGTCGGAGTCCCAGGAGGCAGTGTTTGGCGATGTCGCCGACTTCATTCAGTCGGCAATGGACGGGTACAACGTTTGTATCTTCGCTTACGGACAAACTGATTCGGGCAAGACCCACACAATGCAAGGTACCTCAACTGGACCATCATCGGCACATTCAACGGCGTCATGCCCGGGCTTATCTACCCACTCTTCGAAGCGCACCTCGGCTACTCGGTGGCTCAACGAAATTCAGTCTCAGCTTTGTTCGACATTGGTTGGTACTTCAAGTTCGTGTTTGGCTTCATCACAGACAATTACCCGATCCGACGCCAGCGCCGCAAGCCGTACATCTTCATCGGGTGAACTGTGTTCATCGGCTTCATGCTCGCCTTGGCTTTCATGAACAAAGTCGCGTGGTTCGGAGACGACCCGGAGAAGCCCCTCAACCCCAACGCACCGTTCCAAGGAAACCGCTACGTGATCCCGATCATCGTGTCGTCCTTTGCGCACCTGATGGCCAACGTAGCATGCGAAGGCATGATGGTGGAGCTCGCCCACCAGGAGGGCGAGTACGACCGCGGCCGCACACAGCTCTGGTGCCTGTCTTTCCGCTTCATCGGAGAAGTACTAGGTGGTATGTTCGCCGGTATGGGGCTCAACAGCAAGGAATACGGAGGTGACTTCGCCCACGCGGTCCCTCTCGACTGGTTCTTCGCGACGCTTGCAATCATCGCATTCCTGGGCAACGTGATCACGTACTTTTTCCTCACGGACGAGTGCGTCTCTGGCACGACACAGAGCTTCGGCTCGAACCTGCGGCGTGTATGGCGCTTTATTGAGCAGCGCGTGACGACGCAGATCATGGTCTCTCTCTTCATCCTCTCGATCGCCATCAACATCTCGGTCTACGAGTACCCGGACATCTTCACGTCCATCCTCAAGACCGACACACTGGCCAAAAGTCTGGTGACCGTTCTCCAGTCGACGGGCTACATCGTCGCCGCCGCAGGCATCTACTGGTGGTTCTTGAACACCAACTGGCGTGTGCTAGTCCTCGGCGGCTTTTCGATCGCATTCGTGATGCAGATACCCATCGAGATGCTCACCGTGTGGGACGTCGTCCGCAACAGCGGGCTGATGCTCAGCAAAGACTGGATCACTGGTATCTTCGAGGCTGCTGTCTGGATTGTCCGCGTCATGATCGTCGTCGAAATCTCCGAGCCAGGCATCGAGAGCACTACCTACGGTTTCCTGACAACCGTGTGTAATCTCGCCAACGCCATGCTGAACGCAGCGTTCAACATGGTGGCGACCACATGGGATAAAGAGTCGACGGACTTGGATGCTGACACGACTAAAGTCCGGTGGCACTTGACGTACGGCTTCATCTGCAAATACGGAATCCGCTTCGCATGTGCAATCGTCGCGTGCGCGATATTGCCACGCCAGAAGCGCCATGTGAAAGAGCTCAAGATCCGTGGGGCTCCTAACCTGATCATCCCGGTCGGGATCTTCATTGTCATCGCTGCTGTCTTCGTCGCAGCCATTACGTCTTCGTTGCTGTCCATGTACGAGTCGACCGCCTGCCTCCCGTTCGCAGGCGGCGAAGGCTGTGGTAACGAGTCGCTCACGAACAGCACAGATTCGCAGTAACCGAAAAAAGCCGTGGATAGCAAGTGAGTGAGCCTCTGTGAAGAACCACGTTCGATAGTAATAGTCGTACCGAGAAATTTTATGCCCAAATAATGAACATAACTGTTTGGTCAGAATGACCCAACTTGTAGAACTCACATGATGTGCAACCCTCAGCAACGGCTTGACTTCTCTTTCCGTCAAGCACGGGAAAGGATCCTCGTGGTTGCTAGGCGCAGAATCCTCGTCACGTGATTGCTCTTCAACACCAATATTGTTGTTACCAACAAACACCAAATGCCAGCAACGACTTCCCAGACGGCTTGACCAGACGATGTCAGCATATGCTATCTTCACGCTCACTCCATCCGTTCTACCCTTCTCATGAAGCTCGTTCTTGCGTGCCAGGGCGGCTTTTGATTCTACTTCGAGTTCGAGACGTTTCGCATTTGATTTCGCCTTCCCCGTTCACTTCTGTTGCATTTTACGTTGCTTCGGCTACGGCGTCGGCTCCCACTCCGACTCAGTCTTTCCTTGCGCATCGGGTGCTTCGGTTCGTGCTACAGCGGCGTCGAGGAGACAAGACGGATACGATTGTCTCTACTTGTGAAGTTGGACAGCGCAGCCTCAAGAGACTTCAGCTCCTCGGCCACAGGCTCTGGTTGCAGCCACCGCTCCGACTTCAGCTCCTCCGTCGACACGCAGTGGCGCTCCTTTAACTCTTCCGGCGTCAGCTCCAGCTCCAAGCCCAGCCTCTCGCTCTTCTACAGCACCGTGGCCTCACGCTCGCAGAACTCGCCTCCATCGCCTCCGGCACACGCGCGCACGTCTCGAAGGCGCCGTGATCGTTGTCCAGACCCTTGCGCTGTATCTGGCGTGTCGTGGATCTGGCCTCGACCGCAAGCAGCTGTAAATTGTCCTTCTCGCGCTCGAGCAGCTGGACTCGTTCTCCTAGTTGCGGCCGTTAATCTGTGAGGACTCCCGCTCGCTCGATGCTGAGCAGCTGTCCAACAGTTCGTGCGCGCGCTGGAGAGGCCTCCGCAGCGTAAAGTCTAGGCCCGCGACATCATCAAACACTGGCGACTGGTCTGGCCATTGGCCACCTCGTCCGGCGCCGCCCGAGTTGGGAGACAGCATGTTCCCAAGCAAGGCGACCAAAGCATCCTATCAGTAGGTTGGCGGCAGAGAACACTGTCAATTCAAATGTGTACTGATAGAGCTGAACTGGGCTGTCCCCACCACAACTCTCCATCTTCGGGACATTAAAACATCGAACCTTTGGTCTCACATGATGGAGCAGACAGCACCGGCGACGACTGCGACGGCGAGGCCGACCACGAGCCCTTCGCTCGAGTCGGAACGTTGCCGCGTCGCCTGCAGCTGCTGCGCGTGCGCTTCCAGCGCGCCGTTCTCGTGGCTGAGGCGCGCGATCTCGCGCTGCACTTTGAGAAGCTGCTGCTCAAACGCCACCGACAGGCTGACGCGACGCACTCGCTCCAGTGGGATGAAGACCCGCGGTGCGTGGTGCACGAATGCCACGAAATCGGCCGGGCAAGGGCGCAGGATGGCGCTCCGCTGCTCCTCCAGCTCGGCCATCAACGGGAGGAAGTAGATGGATCTCGTCGCGTGCTGGCCCGAGTTGAGCCCGTTGAGGATTGCAGCGAAGGCGTGCTGGTCACTGAGGATGCGCCGTAGCGCCACGGGCTTGACGCTGTTGACGATGACGGAGAACGGCAGCGGCGACACGTCGACCGAGGCGAGGACGCTGTTGATCGTCACGACATCCTCGGCCTGCACGCGTCCGCTGCGGAGCATGACGACAAAGAAGAGCTTGTAGGAGCCATGCTTGCGCAGCGCCGCGGTGATGGCCGCCGCGGCCTGCTGCCGCAGTGCAATGTCGGCGAGACCCGGTGTGTCGATGTAGGTTACGCCGTTGGCATGATGCTCCTGGAGGAACCGAGTGTGGCCGACGCCGAAGCTGATACCCGATTGGAACGCTGGCCTTCCGATGAGGCTGTTCAGAAGCGTGCTCTTGCCGGCACCAGGGTTGCCGAGAAGCATCACGCGCTCCATTGTGGAGGCGTCGGTTCGTCGCCGTGGAGGAGGGGGGACCTGGTGCGAGCGACGGTCTTCGTCGGGGCGAATCGAAAGTTCACACAGCGTTGTCGGCGCGACCCCAGTTGCCGCAGCGCTGCCAGTGCGTCCTTCGCGAGGTCCTTTCCCATATTGTGGGGGTGTTGGCTCGTCTCGCCCTGTACACTCTCCTTCCGGACAGAACTGTCCACACCACCAATGGGCGCTACGTGACCCAGCACCGTCTCATCGAAGTTGGGTTGGCGGTGGGTTCAACGTGGTGTTGAAGTCAGGTTGGCGGTGGTTCAACGCCTTGAAGTCCACTATTAGGAACTGTGGGTTGATCGTGGCGTCTGTACTGCTCCACCCAGTTGCAATCTTCGTCTCACCAGAATCAGTCGCTCTCTCGAGGCCAAGCATGGAGCGCTGGGTCTTCCTCGGAAACCCTGGCGCAGGCAAGAGTGCGCTGGCCAACTGCCTCGCCCGCGCACCCGTCTTCGCCGCAGGGCTCACCGTTGGCTCAGGTAAGACGGTACGTACTCAGTCGGCGGAGCGCCACGGCGTCCTGTTCATCGACACCCCAGGCCTCGCCGACACAGCACTCCAAGCCACGGCGGCGACCGAGATCACCAAGGCTCTCCAGCTCGCCGCCGGCGGTCTGTGCAAGTTGTTCTTCTTCGCCACCCTTCGCTCCGGACGCGTGCGTGCCGAGGACGTCGCTACGATGAACACCATCCTGAGCTCCATCGCGAAGCCCGACGTCCCCTTTGCCGTCATCATCAACCACGTCCAGCGAGGCCAGTACAAGAGACTCATGGAAGGCGGCGCGGAACTCCAGGCCGTAACGGCGAGTATCTGCAGTGGTTCGTTCGCGACGCCATTCATTCTCTTCGTACCTGAGCTGCCCCACCTCTTTGAAGAAGAAAACGCGACAGTCGAGTTACCTCCGGAGATCGTGCGTGTCTTCCGTCAGCAGACGCCGAGCTTCTTTCTCGAGCCAGGTATGGTGCGGGCGATCCCGGAGGGCACCAATACCTTTCACTCGCTCGTGGCCAGCTCTCAGAGACTGATCAACACTTATACGCGCGACAACCAAGCCGCAAGCGCCAAGATCCAGGCGTTGACGAAGGCTACGCCCGACTTCTGGAGTACGCTCTTCGCGGTGGCCATGCTCGGCGTTAAGATCTGGCTTATGGTCGCATTCGGGGCCGTTTAGCCACCCAAAAACTTCATCATTTCACCACGCAAGCACTCAAATGAGGTAGTATCCGGATAAGCGTTTCGACCCGTCATTCCCACTTGCATTAGAGGATGGAATAGTCCATTCCGTGGTTATCTATTGCAAATCTGACAGTAGACTCGATGAACGGAGGACAGCGCTCAAGCCAAGAATGCATGGTAGAGTGCAGAGCTACCACGTCGGCTCAATACAACCAAGAGATGGCGTTTCTGAATTGGTTTCAGACCAGAAAGGTAATTGCGAGTAATTCGATTACATTTTGCCTCGTTACACTGATCGCTGGCTGTCAAGCTGCTACACTCGCTGTACGATCTCTGCGTCGGCAGCGACGTGCAAGTGGTTGGCGCCTGCTGGAGCCATCGGCGGGGCCTCTCGGCGCGCGCCACACTTGGGGCAAAACTGCGCGGCCATCTCGTCGGGCGCCAACGAGCAGCCACGCTTGCACTGCGGCAGTGCTGCGTACCCAGCCAATGGTTGCGGCGCTGTGCGTGAATCGAGCTGACTAGGTTGATACAGTGAACCCGGTTGGTTTTGGGCCGCACCGGAGCCGCTCGGTCGGTTTGGTGTGCCACTAGGGCCAGCCATCCCCGAGGGAATATTGGTGCCGACGCCCGCACCTGCTGAATCGGTCGAGGACACTGGCTTCGGCACACCACAGACGGAGCAGTGAAGCCCTTTCGTCATCGTGTCGAACTTCGTCCAAGCGTGGCCATGTTTGCACAGGGGCAGCGTTGAAGAGCCTCCCATGGGTTGTGGCATCATCCGTGAACTGGACGGACCAGATAGGTGGAGAGACCCCGCCTGGGTCTGCGCTGTGCTAGCATACATCGACCCATAGCCAGCAGGACCGCTCGATCGGTTGGGCGTAACGCTGCGGCTCACCATCACCGCGCGTGGGTCCTCCCGGCTCGATTGTTCCAGCGACGCTAGCTGTCTCTTCAGGACTTCCTTCTGATGTTGCAGCGCGCGCAGGTGGTTGGAGAGTTCAGCCGACTTGGCAAGGAAGTTGTCCTTGTCAGTGTTGATCTTACGCACGGCCGACGGAGGGATCTCACAAGACAGTGCGTCGTCCAGAAACTGGAGAACCCTGTTTGGCAGCTTCGCGATCGCGTTGTCCTCTTCGTCGAGGGCTGCGATCTCTGGGATCAGTGCAATCAAGTCCGTAGAAAACTCACCGCCGCAGAGCCCAGCGATCGTACTGCTGTACGCCTCCGGACTGATCATGAGCTGCTCGTGCTGCTGCTTGCGCACGTTGTTGACGACCAGCGAGAACGGGATGGACTTCACGTCGATCGAGCGCAGCACTTCGTTGTACGTGGCCACGTCCTGGGGCGACGCGCGGCCATTGCGCAGCGTCACGACGAAGAAGAGCTTGCAGGCGCCGCCGCGTTTGAGCTCCTCCGTGATCTCGTCGCAGGCCTCTTGGCGCATATCGACGTCTGCTATCCCCGGCGTGTCGACCAGAATGATGCCGTCGTTCCAGGGCTCGGATTGCGCCTTCTGTGTGCGACCGCTACCGAAGCTGAGCCCGGCATCGAACGCCGCGCGCTGGAGCAGACAGTTGAGCAGCGTGCTCTTGCCCGAGCCGGGGTTGCCCATGAAAAGCCACCGCTGCTGCATGTCGGAGGAGACGAGGGAGCGTCGTCGGTGGCGTGAAAATCCAATGTGCTTGCCCCTCGACCCGCCGCGTCGTGTTCAAACGGCCTAGGTTGCTACCAACCCAACGTAGTCGCTGGCGTCCAGTTCTCACCGTTTCGCTCCAGCTGCAGGACGCAGCTGCTGTGGGTTGTTGCGTGTGACGATCGATCTCCTGGCGTTCGCGAAGTTTCCACGTATTGACTGACGTGGTCCTCGAGCCTTGTGGATCCAAGATACTGGACCGTTTTTGTGGCGCAAGCTTGCAATTAATAGTGTTGCAGTTGCGAGAAGAGACAGGGCGACGGGTTTCCACTCTGAGGAGGTACGCTCATCGTGACGACAAAGAGAAACGCTTCATCAGGTGGGTTGCTTCTGGGGTTCAGCTCGGCTCATCCCCTTGGGTTCATCTCATTCTCAGGCGTTTCCTCGCCGCCGTTGTCGGGAGACGCGGCATCCACAGGCGCATCTCCCGTCGAGCTCTTGGATGGTCAGAATGGCACGAACGGACGGTCAAGAGTTTAACTCTCACACTCACTTTGGCGGCTGAGCATGTCTTTCTTTAGACAACAGTTTCGTCTTCCTCCGCGTCCACTGGAGATGCGACATTGCTTCTGTTCAGAGTGGCGCACCCCAATGACTTGCCGTTTCCTTCTCGCTTTAAGGAACCCTTGCTGCCAAGAGACCACTGGCCAGCTCAGGTCGGCACCAGCTGGTCGAGCTTTAGCCGACTCAGTCGCTGAGTGGGTTGACCCGGAGAGAACTGGGCTGCGCCACGCTCTAGGTTCTCCCTTACTTGACGCCATTCCAACACTTCCACAACTGCCGCCACAACTTTCTGTCGGTCGCCTCGTCTCGCAATGACCGAGTATCGACTCTTCCTGGGCAATCCGGGCGTGGGCAAAAGCACGCTCGTTAACTGCATGCTCGGGCGCAAAGCTTTCCAGTCAGGTTTATGCTTCGGGGCTGGATTGACTCAGGCCCTCCAGGAACAGCCCGGACCCGACGGCATCGTGTACATAGACACGCCGGGGCTGGCTGATGTATCGATCAGGACGCAAGCGGCAAAAGAAATCGAGAAGGCGTTGCGCAAGGATGGCGTGTACAAACTGTTCTTCCTCGCCAACCTCACGAACGGCCGCGTGTCGCCCGAAGACATCACGACGTTCAACCAGGTGGTGCAGGCCATCGACGTGCCCAACCTCGAGTTTTCTGTGATCGTCAACAACGTCAAGCCCAAGCAGTACAAGATGATCACGCAAAGCAAAGACAATTTCAGCAAGATCGTCATGGCCATCAACACCATGGCCGTCAAGACGACGTCCATTACGCTCGTGCCAGCCCTTCAAGATCTGGACGAGGAAGAAAACGCAATAGTCTCTCTACCAGCCAAGTTCGTGGCCTTCATGAACGCTGCGCCGTCCGTGCAGATTCCTAGAGAGCGAGTGCGTGACATCGACGTCGACGCCGATCGATACGCGAAGCAACTCGAGGAGCTGAAGACGATACTAAAGAAACTACGCGAGGACAACAACGCACTCCACGCCAAGATCGAAGAGCTCGAGAAGCGGAAGCCGGGATTCCGCGAGTCTCTTGCCACTGCGTTCGACGCGCTCTTGCGACAAGTTGGCGCATGGTTCTAGTTCCAGAGAAGTCGCGCTCTTTCACGTCCAGTTTTCCTCGTTAACCCAAACTTGTGTCAATTAACACGAGTGGGACGTTCTTCGTAGCTCGAGTGATTACCAGACGCCCCATGCACGAGGCGAATCCGACTCCATAGCAAGTGTCACAGCGGAAAACTCTTATGCGTACATGATGAATACAACTATTTGATCAGAATGGCACAACTCTAAGAACTCACATAACGTGGAACCTTCAGCCTGGACTTGACTCCCCTCCTTACGTCAAGCACGCAAAAGGGTCCTCGTAGTTGCTCGGCGCAGTATCCTCGTCGCGCGCTTGTTGCTCTAAACCGACGATGTTGTTACCAGCAAACGGATCAAATGTCAGCGACGGATTAGCCAAACTGCTTGACACCACAACAGACGCAGAGGACACCACGGGGGCTGGTGGTGCGGTCTTCTCTGGCGAACCGAGATCAAGTAGGTTTGCCGTTGGTGCGATCGGAGCTGACGTGCCAGCTGGTGGAGCTGGGGGCGTCACCGACGAAGCGACTGCGAATACGTCATCACTGACTGACATGAAACTGTTCCGAGTGCTGCCGAAAGATGACCTCGAGATGACCTGAGGACTGACGATCGAAGAGCTCATGTTGACCACAAACTCCTCCATCGACCGAGAAGCTGCTCGTCCTTTACGGCCGCTGTTCGACAGGCTCTGTGCACGAATCTCGATGAGGAAGGACGACAGATCGGCCTTGGCTTCTTCTAGCGCTTCGAGAACAATGCGTGTCGTCGCTTGCATCACCTCTGTCATTCATGATCACAACCGTCAGCCAAACGCTATGCAGTTTCCCGTAGAGTCGCGAACCATACCTGAGAATGCACCGTAGTGCGCGTTCATTTCTTCCCATAAATGGTCGAATAGGAGGAACACTGAGGAGAACAGCAAGTTAGACCACAGATAAGGGAAGGTGTACACAGGAACTTGCTCACTAACCTTCCGAGAAGATCACGTAGAAGGCGTCCTTGTCACCAAAGAATGGCCAGTTAATGTGTCTCTCCTTGTACAAGCAGCCATCACCGGACCAAAATGTTCGCGCCAGCACACAGGTCACATTGATTCCTGCCGGTCCCCACGGATACGTGTTTTCGTGCGAACCTGGAACTTGGTGTTCAACCATACGAGCGGCCTGATCGTAGTAGTGCTTTGCGAAGTACACAAGGCACTTCAGGCTCAACTGCCCACCGGCACGAAAATCGGTTGTCGGGTCGGGGCGTTGGAAGCCCAACCGACTCCACGTTGGGCCGGATTGCTCATACACCAACTCTCCGTCAAGGTCGAGCAATTCGGAAGCACCATCGCGCGCATACATTGCCGTCCACAGCTCTTTTCGGAGCGACTCGTAGTTTTCGTTGTCTGTGACACACGGTTGCTTCAGCCATGAGTAGTAATCTTGCATCGCTGAGAGATACGGCTCCTCTGGCATCGCGATCTTGCCAGCACGAATCCATAAACCTGTCGGTGCGTCAGTACTTGCAGCTCCCCAGCGGAACAGGTTCTTCTTTTCCTCAGCCTCTTTCTTGAGTTGATCGCGAAGGTTTGCCTTTGCCATTGCCTCCGCCTCGTCTTCGCGGGCTTTTCGGTCCAAGTTGGAGATATTCTTGCACCCATCAGAGATACCGTAATGCAAAGCATACGCCACGACACCACCGTCCGCGTAGCCGCACAATATGCACCGTTCATCTTGCGAAATACTCACAGTGGTCAAATTGGAATTCCGCTTGCACTCGATGCGCCGGACAACCACACTCGGCAAGCCAGCGTCTCGAACTTCAATCACACCATCGATACCTCCCGTTGCAGTGATGATGTACTCACCCGAGCGCGTGAAGAATACACCGCGGTCGATCAATACCACGGGCTTCCCTTCGCTCGTCTCGAGGCGATCGTGTGAAATGAGTTGGCCATTCATCGACACGAGGTACAAGTCTGACTGCTCAGCCTCGTCATGGTGATCGACTTGGAAGCTTCCAACTTGGCCACTGAGCAGGGTAATTCGGTTCGCTACCGAGTGGATCAGAGTGTCTCCGTGAGTCGAGATAGTCAGGTGTGTCACAACCGAGTAGGCAGGACTCGCGATCTCGATGTTGTGCAGTGGAGTCGCAGATCGAAGAGAGTGGACAAGGATCGTGTTGTCACGAGACGAGCTCACGACAATGTCTAAGTCGACCTTAAGCGCAACCGCGACGACGGGGTTCGTGTGACCATGTAACAGCACCCATGGAATACCTCCGACGGGGAGCTCCTTCTTCACAAACATTCGGCGAGAGCGAGTTGCGGCTAGCTTCGAAAGAGCCCATACAGAGACTGTACAGTCCTCGCTTCCAAAAGCAAGAGCAAGATCCCCGGTGAAATCGTCTTCACTGCACGCCATGCACAAAATCGGCTTCTTGTGGAAAGCGATGCGCTGCAGAAGTTCTCCATCGGCTGACCAATGGATCCGCCAGCTACCGTCCCAGTAGCCACAACTGATCATCTGCTCATAGAACACCACGCCGTCACGAACCAGAGATCCTGTGGGGAGCTTCCACCACTGATCTACATCTGCTAGCGTGAACGGACACATCTTGGGCTGGTCGGGAGTTGAGTTGAGATACCTCTTTGCCAAAACGGTGCCTTCAGAGTCACTGGTGTACACAACGACACCATGATCATTGGATCCTGAGCTATGAGCACCGATACCCGTACCGCTGCCCATTCCAGGTGCACTCAGACCCGAACTCGAGTTAAGTGCGCTCGCAAATCGAATCTGGACTACTGGTGCTGTATGCTTGGAGCTGAGGTCGTGGCGACGCACTTGTCGACGAGACGACAACGCCGCCATTGCATGCGAGGCTGCGAATCGAGCTTCTAGTGACTCATCCTGACTCATCCGTGCTGGATGGGGCTTTTTAAACAACTGGATTGGCAGAGTTCCTCGTTGTGTGAGGCGAGCTCGGGTGCCAACATTAAGTGAGTTGAGCTCGAGTCGTTCGGGCTGGCAGGCAATGTGATAACAGTTTTCGGCGTCAATTGCAGCTTGACCCTGTTGCTTGTACCCGAAAATCAGGTCGATCCAATGGTGGAGGTTCTCAGATACGTAGTCACTTTCAAGTGCGAGACGATGTTGGCGGATGAAATCGTGGGGCGACTTAGCCCACGGAGGCAACACGACGGACTGCTCAAGTGCTCTCAGTGCAGGTGCTGCGTTTTGGTCAACGCCAAGGCCCTTCATCAGTTGCTTGTTGCGGTGGCTCACAAGGAACTCCGGCAGGAAGAAGAACTCGGGAACGAGCTCAAACTGGCATCCTTCTTCATCAGTCGCTCGGTTGAAGGCATCAGCAATCGAATTGAATGCTCCCGCAGTGGAAAGAATCGAATCAGTGTTTTGACCATTGATCGCGAGAGCATTCGTAAACGGTGCAAGTCGACACAAGAAGAAGAACACAGATCGAAGGTGCGACTGAGACGTCGGGAAGTGATGCGCGGGGATGTGCGAATCCGCCGTCCAAGACTTGTAGAAGTCGCGAGCACGTTGGCTCCCCGTCAGTGTCTGCACTCCAATCGGTTTCGTCAGATCACGAAACACTGAAGGATCATCGAGTCGAAGCTGGTCCGAAATGTAGTCTTGTAGGACCCACGGAAAGATTGGATACTGCGTAAGGTCGTTGTAAGTTCGGCCGGCCGATACATTGAGAAGCATCAAATATTCGAAGTTGCTGATCTCCCTGCGCACCCACATTTCCGTCCACTTGCTCTTGTTGAACATTCGATCGGCAGTGAGGAGGCGCTTACCCCACTTTGCCAAACATGGCGGCTTCCGGTCTTTCAGAGTTGCATACACTAGATCGGCCTCATCGTTTCCCTCCAATCCCAAGAAGCAAGAACTTCCATCGACAAAGTACACTTCAATGCCGTTCTGGGGGTTGAGCAGGAACCTTCGACGATAAATTACCCGGATAACGCGCACTCCCCATACACGACGTCGCAGTTCGGATACGAACGAATTGCCAAGATTCACCTCGATCTTCGAATCGTCCGTCAGCTCGGAAAGCTTCTTCAACGTTGTAACGTACTCGCCTTCGAACACAATTGTTGTCACGCCGATGCGAAGAATACCGTAGACCATTAGTCCGGAGGGAAGGATGAGGTACGCCTTCGTTCGGTATAAAGCGCTCAAATTCTTCCACTGCTCGTTGCGCGCCTGAAAACCTCGAGTGACACGGGAGCTTGACAGGCTTGGTGATGTTGCTGTGTTACCTGCCGAATCAGTCTTATCAGTCTCCACTGCTGTTGTAGATGGTACGGTTTCTTCTGGAGGCACAACAATCTCTGGGGTTTCTGGTCTAGGAGCAGGTTCCTGTGGCGTTGGGTCTTGGGGTGGCTGACCAGACTGTCTTCTCCACAGCCTCGGAGCACCAATAGCGGCAGCTGCCTCTGCTGTCTTGTCTTCGTCACCCTTTTTGGCTCCCGTGAGCATGCGGATGCCGGTTGAGAATCGAGACGATATTGTACCGATGCGGCCAAACTTGTCCTTTCCCTTGACCGAAGATGCGACATCTGGAGTGTCAATCATACTGTCGAGTCGATCGGAAGCCTTGTCCTGTTCTCCGGATGAAGCAGTTGAGGCAGCTGGCGACTCAATGGGGACTGTGGACAAGTCAGCTGGTGCAGAAGAGGGTGGTTTGGAATCGGCAGAAAGTGAGCTGCGCTCTCCACCCATGATTCCTCCAGTTTGCGCTCGAACCCTACGTCCTGGCCCACTTGCCGAGTTTCGAGTTGGGGACGATTCGCCACCAGACCCTGAATCTCCATCGTTCGAATAGCCGTTTAATGCATCCATGACCGAGTCAACGACGTCGTCTGCATCATATCCAAGGTCTTCGTCTTGTTCCTCATCGCCTTCTTCTGCACGATCACCGTTCGAGTCATCTGTCATCGCCTTGATCACTCCTTCGTTCGATGCTGAAAACGCCTCCATGACCTCCGCATTGGAAGCACCGACTCCGTTCGACAACGAACTAATCGACTTGACGTACTCAGCATAATCCGACAATGTGTCATCGGTGTCGGGCAAGAGGCGTGAGCGAATCCAGTTGCTCGACGTGTACGTATCGAGTCGCCAAAACTCATTCTGGTTAAGCGCCTCAGTCAGCCCATTCGTTGCGACCAACTCGGTTGCACCAGAGCTTGTCACGGAGAACGCGTTAGACCACACATGACGAATGCCCCATTTCAGCAGCACACGTAGTCGCATCCAATCGTCTACATCTTTTGCTTTCACCCGCTGGAGCCACACTTGAGTCGTTTCATCAGTCGAGCCATTCGCATCAGGGTTGCCTGGTGTTCGCGTTGATCGGCCGATACGCTCGAGCTCAGTGCGAGCGCGGTCCTTCTCCTCCACTTCATGGGTCAGCATTGCCGTGCGTCGGTTCGATCTGCTTTCCCGAGCGTGGGCCATCTGCTCGAAGTAGAACCCATCTCGGCGCGAAACCTCTTGATTGCTTGATGTGAAGTCACTCTGGTTGAGAAGGGCAATCAACTCTTCCGAAGATCGTAGAGGCTGCATTACCAACCCCGCCAAGATACTTGCAAGCTTTACCGCAGAATCTGACCATAGCTTGCGTCGAACACGGTTGATAAGAGCCGCGAGTTCGGGAACGAACCATAGAACAAGAGACGTTTCATCCCCTGGGGCAGCGCGAACGTGATTGCTACTCGTGATCAAACCACCAATACCGATGTTTGTCGAGCTTCGAGATGGAGTAAAGGACGATTCATACTGGCTTGTATCTCGTCCAAGTCCCATAGCATTCACGAAGTACTCGAGCTTGTTGATCCGAGCAAGGAATGTCGAACTAGCTTGCAGCTTCAGCTTCGGTTCATCCGAAGAGTTTGATGAGTTCCCCTCTACCGCATCCCTATCGTCACTGAGCAGGATGATGTAGAATGATCGAAGCAAAAGCTGGAGAACCTGTCGCATCGGGCCACCTGGATGGGGCCGCATTGCCACTGTACCCTGCCCTCCCTGCCCGCCAGGTGCAGCAAGAATGTTAAAACCGAAGCCCATCCCTCCTCTGTTGGAGCCATTACGGCTATCCCGTCTTCCGGGGCCGGTGCCTGCGCCGACCGGGGGTGGGCTCTGACTTCCGCTGGGAGGTGCAGTTGGTCCAGTGAGGCTAAGAGCAAGGCTTCGTGCTGGTTTCCGCCCAAAGCTTGCGTCCTTCTCGGAGTGAAAGTACGGAGCCAGGTGCTGCCAGACACCCAGCAACGAATCGACGAGTTCTGCTTCATGCCACATCATTCGCTCGCATCTCCAGTACACTGGCACCGGACTGTTCTGGGAATCGAAGCCTGGTTCAATCGAGTCTGGTTTCACAATACCCAGCGTATCAGGGTCATAGTGGAGCACAACCGCAGCAGCAAGAGTCGCCAAATTCTCCGCGTTACGCCAAAGCACCGAGTCGCGGAGCTGCGAGTCCTCCTTCCCGCGTAGGTTTAGCTCAACCGTCAGGAGCTCGTTCATCTTGTCTAACGTTGATCGCAGCAATGTAATCACCACCACTTCAAGCTCTTCTGACGAACCAATGAAGCGCGACAGGCTTGTGAATGGATCTTGAAGGAGAATCCAGGCCATATCATTTGATTTGGCTTCTAGGCAAACGATCGAAGATATCAATTCGTAGGCTGTCTGAGTGATGAACTTGGCACATGCGGCAGGCTGAAGATGTGACATCATCTCGATTGCCGCCATCTTGACGCGGTTTGGCATATCCCTGAATGCTGCTCCGTTGGCATTCTTTTTCCTCTCACCTTCACTCGACACGGTGAACAGACTCGCTACAAATTCCTCGTCATCCGCCGCCATGATCGAGTATAAAGCGTTCATTCTGGTTTCCTCGGCCTCTGTGGGACTCAGTACAATCTCACGCAGACGACTCAATGTCACACCAGGGCATCCAGCCAAAGGCACTCCAAACAGTGACGAGGGGAGCTGACCCTGCGGGTGCTCCATCTTTTGGTCTCCACGAAGGCTTAACATAGCCTCAATGATCGGTGTCTGCTCGGTTGTCGACGATATTGTGAGAGCGCCAGACGTCGAAATGCTGTTGAAAATCAGCATGTTTCGGTTGATAGCACTGGCTGGTGTTGACGAAGCGAACAGAATTTTCAGGTGGCGAATAGCTACGAGACGAATGGATGGCGAACTTGCACGCACCATTTCGAGAAAGGGAAACAGCAAGTTCGCATGCCAGATCATCGCTCCGGATAACATGGTCTCGTCGATCAAAGACTCGTAGTCCTCACTCTTCGTGCCTGGTGGCTTCATTTCGTGCTCGGTCACCTGGAAGCCCAAGAGTAGCAACAGAATCTCGGAGTAGACTCCCATCGTGACCGGGTGACCTGCCGCGTTCAAAGCTCTCATGATGAGAAATGCGTCTCCGACTGATAGCTGAATCTTCTCCAAACTCGTAACTTTCTCACGATCTTGAACACACTGGCACTTGAGGGTGAGATACGTGCGTAGCAGACGCAGTGTCATCACTCGCAAAGTATTGTAGCTGAAGTTTAAGAGTGGCAACCAGATACGAAGTCCTCCCAGACGACCGAACAAATCCAGAAGCCCCGCCGGCGCTGTTGGCTGCAAGGATAACTCGATGAGCAACTCGATGAGATCCGGCAAGTCGGCTTCAGGCACATTCTCAACGACTGATCCAGCGTCGGCTTCTCCGTCAGACATGTTCTTGGATTGATTATTGGACACTTCACCGGCATCTTGAAGGCTCGGCGTACCATCAGCGTTCAGTCCCGACGACATAGGATTTGTTGGCTTCCCAATCATGCAGAAAATCAATGAACGGGTACTTTCGTACGACAGCTGAGTCTTGACTTCTTTAGCCTTCGCGCCTCGGCCGATTACGGAGGTTTTGATTGGCTGGGCTTCGCAGAGCTCTAGCTTGATGATCTCGAGCACGCGGTGACGCAAAACATTGATCTCATCTTCCGTGAACTCGCGTACTCTGCGCAGCACGGCAGAATGGGATTGCCGCCAGTAGATCCACGACAAACACCGCAGAAAGTGGCGTGTTGAAACAGCAGAGGATGTCGTTCCGTCCTTGCGCGTGGCAACCTCTAGTTTCTCGAACACGTTACTCTGAAGATCAGTTGGCGCATTCACCCAGATGCGGAAGTTGAACAGGAGGTGCTTATAGATCTCCTCTGCAAGAGTACGATCCGAGATGACGGCACTTCGGAACCGTTCGATTGCTAGCAGTAAGTCAGGAGTAAGGTATGCAGGAGGCAATGATCGAAGGAGAAGGGCCGTCAAGCGGACGCCTTGGTGACGACGGTAGATGAACTTATTGACAAGTGAATGCCTCATGATTTCGCCCATCAGCAACATCACCTTGGGGATACTTCGAGGTCCGAGCGGGCGTGCAATCACGTCGGCCATCTGACTCAAGAACTCGAAGTCTTCATCAAACTGGGAGGTAATGATTGCATTCGAACTCATCGCCGCGGCTGACTTTGGGGCAGTGACCAGTAGAGGAAGACAGACCAGCGGCCCCCCCAGCTGTGCAATTGCCTGCTTGAACGTTCCGGCACGACGAAGCCGCACACCAGCACTCGCAGCTTCTGCGTGGTTGTCGTTGCCGCTCGAATCGAAACAGATCCCACGCTGTCTATCGCAGTTCCTCGCGTCATATGCGAAAAGCAATCCTTCCCCTCCTGTCACTGGGGTTGGCACACCTGTACTTCCGGTCACAGCAGCCGTAACACTTGACGTAGACGATGTTGAGGAGGAAATGTACGAGTTGAACTGAAATACGAGCGCGTCGTACTCATCCGCACTTTTGATGTTGGAGATAATGTTGGGCGGCAGTGGCTGTCCGAAGAGTGCAGTTGGCCCGAGCAACACCTTAAGCGCTGTGCCGCGATCGCGATCCCGCATCGCGATGTACGACTTTACCACAGGAGCCATTAGCACCGTATTCGGGTAGGTGAGCTTAGTGCTATGGCGCAGCTCGCCGTTCAGGAATATATCGACTTTGGAGCCACGAATCTGTCGGTGCGTGTGCACTATTGACAGAAAATGCCATCGGCCGGGAGTGATCAGGTCTGGTATCTCGACGTGCGAGTCGTTCTTCTTCTTGTCAAAGCAGGTAATCGCGAGCGACGAGCGGATGAAAGAGCACATGATTCCAACGTCGGTCTTGCCGCTGTACATCAACCTGTGAGCACACACAACCAACATGACGATGCGATAGTGAAGACGTACCAGAACGTGAACAGTGGCGCCGAGGTTTCCGGGAGACACTCGAACTTGAGCCAGGCGCAGAACGTGTACCCATTGGCTGGGAACGACTCGAGCACTGGAAGCACGAGTCCCGAGTAATCGCCGCTGAGATCGAAGAAGCTCACGGGTCCGAACGAGTCGCGCGCAATCATCTCGAGCGTAGCGATGTAGTAGCTCACGGCCTGGTCGTCCGGGTCCTCATGCTCCATGCGCGGGCTGCGGAAGACGGCAAGCATGGCACAGATGTCGTCGCTCGAAACCGAGTGATTGGCGAGGTAGAGGAAGAGGCGTAGCACCTTCTTGAGCACCTGGTTGCTCACGAACGGGTCCACGAAGAGCCCTCGCTCGCTCAGGAACGTGAGGATGTCGCGCTGGAGCCCGAAGCTGCTGCAGGCCTCGACATTGCCGCAGCTGCTTCGCACGAGATTGATGAGCGCGTCGAGCACTTGCACCTGGAGCCACAGAGTCGAGTCAGCAGGGCGACGCGGATTCCTCTTGGCGACACAGATCGCACCTGCGCGGCCTCCTCGAGCACGCCGACGATGTTGGAGAAGATCGCGCGCAGCGCCGCCGGGTTGCGGATCGTGAGCTTGACGGCGTCGGCCTCGACGTACTCCTTGCCGCCGACTACAGATCACGCACCCATCAGCTTACGAAACGACGAAACGAAGACGAGCACATGGGTTCACGCACGCAGATCGAGCAGGAAGGCCGAGACTGTCGTGTCCGTGAGCGGCGCCGAGACGGCGGCCCAGGCCGAGACCTCCATGCCCACGGTGAACGTGGAGCGGCGGCGCTCGCGCATGGGTCGGTTGCTGCGGAAGTTTCCCCCTTTGGACTGACGTCGGAGGAGGAGGAGGAGGGGGGAACAGCGGACTGCGAAAGAAAGAGACGGAGGCGTGTGTCGGTGGGTGCTTTTCACAGTCAGTCCACGGAGGAAGTGTCGCCCTGGCTTTGGAGGTTGGGTTGTCGATTCCGGCTAAGTACGAGTCCGGCGGTCGCTCGCTCGAGGGAATAGTGGCACCAGGGAGAATGGGGCGCGATTCCACATGGCTGCAAGATGAGGAAGGGCGGGCCCGCGTCCACCACAGGCGTGAACATGCGGAGCAGGTGCCGGGAAGCGGCTGTTGCCGTCTAGCGGCACGGGACGGGCTCGACCGCCAAGCCCGTCACGGGAGCTGCTCAGACGCGCGATCTTGTTTCTTCTCGCGCCGGACCTTGATTGCCACAACGATTTGTTCTCACTGGGATTCTATTAGCGCAAGACAGGATCTGGATGTTCCCATGGCCCACGGGTGTCGGCCGGCTTCTCACCAAAACAGATTGTCCACGGGCACGTCCTCATCAGCCTTTCGGCGGAAAACGGCGAAGTACTTCTTGCCCCCGCCGCGAGCGACCTTCTTGCCCTCCTCCGTCTCTTCGGTCATGGCTTTCACGCATGGGTCCGACTCCTAGCAACACGACCAAAACGTCAGGCGTGATTATCCATTCTACTGTAGAGGTCCAAGCATTTGCTTGACGCACCAGCTCTTCGTCAGGGATGCGTTCGAAGCACGGGTGGTTGGTGCACTTTTCGACGTGCCAGTTGTGGAGATCCTCCACATCTGTGATCGTGTAGAGAACAGCGCCCGGCGCAAGTAGATACGCGTACTCAGCGAGCAAATTGGTGCTGCGAACAGGCACACTCAATGAGAATTGGAGATAGCAACCATAAAGCGCTGGTGAGAGTCTCACCCAACGATACGTCGCCGGTGGTTGCGCAGCTTGAAGTGTGGATCCGGAAAGCAGAAGAATATCTTGCTAAGCTGGCCCTTCTTGAAGTAGTGCGGCAAGTAGCGCATTGCGTTCGTGCGAAACACCGAAGTGTTCTGGAACTTGCCTGGCTGCTCGGCGCGCAACGCCTCGATGCGCAGACGCACATACTCGGTCACCTTGGCGCGGATCTCGAGACCAAGCGTGAGCTTATCAGGGAACAGTTCGCCAAGTGCGACTAGAACAAATAAGGTGCAACATTGGCATAGGAGGCGACATGAGCCATAACCTCGAACATCGGCATTACCTGTAAGTCCGCCAAAGCCGCAACCAACATCAAGGAAGTCGACTGACCTACAAAGCAATTGGTCAGCTTACAAGGTAACCAGCCAAATCTCATGCAAGCCCTCCACGCCGTACGGGTTCTCGATGCCAGGGTAGTATGGCGACCAGTCCATCACGTCAGGATTGATTGGGCTGAAGCACCGAGAGTTAGAACGCCTGGCCACCCTACAGCGACTGCATTGCCGTACTAGTCGAAGGTATCATTGTGCGAGAGAGGGTTGCAGTGCGCGCGCGAGCGGTAGAACTTCTTCTGCGGCATGCCGACCGTCGCGTCGGCCACCGCCGTCGTCCCCGCCGCCTCGGTCGCCATTGTCTCCTGTGCCTTTGAGCTGCTTAATGACCTTTTGAGCGCCGATTGGGCAGGAACCTGTGTCCCGAATCCCTTGTTGAAGTTATGAGAAGAGGGACGCCAGCAGGAAGTCGGGATAGACGACGAACAACAACATTCCAACATGGCGCCTTCGATGACCATGTTGCCGAGCGGCGGCCCTCCGCCCGACGCCGAGCTGCCCAAGCTCGTGACGGGGCGGTGTATGGAGTGCAAGGACGATAACGTCGTTCTCGATGGTCTCCTGGCGCGCCACTTCGATCTGAGCGTCTGCGTGATGTGCAAACAAGACCATAACCTTCGCACTGGACTCTACGAGCTGATCCCGAAAAGCCGGGCGAAAGCCGAGTATGCGCTGCCCGACTCGTGCTTCCATGGAATGCCGTTTGTGGCGAAACCCAACCCACGCCACGAGAGCTTCGCGCCACTCAAGTTGTACTTGAAGAAGATGATCATTGACGAAGCCAATAGGCTCTACGGCGGCGAACAAGCTTTGGAGAGCGAAAAGGCGTCGCGGAAACGGAAGTCGTATGAGCGCGCAGCGACGCGTACCAAACACCTGATGAAGAAACGTATCGTGTCATCATCTTCCCTTCGTACCGATGGGTGTCATGATGTGGAGGAAGAGAAGAAAGCCGTTCCCGAATATGTTCCAGTAGCAGACCGTGATCATCACCATCAGTTCTCAACGGAATATTTCGACAGCGCGGCTGAATCGTGGGTGAAAGAATGCGGCTGCGGAATGAAAGTGCATTTTGAAAAGTGGTGAAGCAGTACACAGGCACGCAGACCAGACGAGTAAAGGCATTATTTAGTTGTACATGGATTGTGTCCTCGTGCGTAGATATTTGTTTCTTTGTGGTTCCGACATAAATACATCCAAAAACTTAAGGACTCGAGGAGCCCAACAATTGGACACGGCGACGCTGCTCCATCATTGTCTCGAAACATGCAGCCATGATATCTGCGAGTGACGACTGGACACTACCTGAGTCCAAGTCGAGTTTCGCTCGTTTACGACTCGGTAGGGCATTTTCAGGAGACAGCAAAGTCTCGCGAGATAGGCCAACAGCGTTGATGTAGCTCACACAGCAATAGTACTTGGGCAATCGATCTTCATCAGTGCGCTGCATCCACAGCGGAAGCTCAAATGTCTGTGCCTGGTGGCGGCCCAACAAGCGAATGCGCATTACGGTCGATCCGGACGCCCACACGCGGACAGGCAGCTGAAAGTCTTGAAGCTCCATATCGTTCTTCACTGCATACACAGGAGACTGGTAGAACGGCATGATATCTGATGGGGTCGCCACCATCTCACCGCGCGGTCCGCCGACTACATCGTCCGACCATCGCTCGTAGAACTCTACCATCATGTGCTGTGGCCCGTATGTCGGGCTACCGGGATGCCAGAAAACCCGGTAAGGTAGAATTTGCACAGAACTGATCACACAAGGACCAGCAAGCGTGTAGTCGATGTAGTCGGATGCATTTTTGTCGGTTGAGGCAGAGCTACACGGATATATCAGTGGATGGATGCCATGTCTGCAGAGCAACACACCCAGAAAAAAAACAAACCTGCTCCAGTAGCACGAATTGCCCGACGAGCATCCACATCGCATTTGAATTCGTTCACCGAGAGTCATGACAAAAGTGGGGACTTCGTAAAATTCTTGGAGGTTATTCAGGGATTCGCGGCGCTTGTATCGGGTGATTTCACGCCAGCACCTTGACGGCTTCAATGTGTTCTGCGGAGTCTCGCTTGGACGATCCGCTGACGAATAGGCTGTATATGGCAGCAGCGATGGTAAGTCAGCAATATGACATCTATGAGTGACAGAGGGTCAACACTCAACGAACCTTTAAGTCCTTCGATGATCTTCTTGTCTTCGTTGCAGAGGCCGCTGGAAATACACAGAGTCTGTTTCCATGAGTGCAATCGCTTGTTCACATCACCCACAACGACACTTCGGAGCGCAAGATTCATCCATAAATCTGCCACCACGTCCAATAATCAGTTTCGCCGTTGGCAGAAATGGTCCCAAACCGTACGAACCCGAGTGCTTCGCCACGTTGTACATCGCGACGGACGTGCACTCGATCGCGTGCATCGACGTGTGGTCCAGGAATGAGCATGCGTGTTCGAGCAGCACGACGGGCAGATCCACCAGTCGCGTGGCAGCGGGCGCGACGCCTTCATCGTCTTGAGACGCCACTCTGGCATGAATCTCGGTCGTTTTCGCGTGCGGATCCACCATCTCGACGCCCTCAGGTGCCTCAGGGACGTCCTCGCCGAACGCGCTGGCCATCATAGTCGTCGCGAGGCGCTCGAGCAGCTGCGTCGCCGTCATCTCCGCGTCGATCGGTCGCGTTGCCTCTTGGGATGGGGTTTCCGCAAGTGGCAGTTCTTCAACAAGCGCCAGAAGTAAGAACGAAGACTCAACGGGGGACGTCACACCAAACACAGACTCTGGTTTTACATCTAAAACCACGCTCAAATTTGGGGCTCAATGCTGGATTTTGAGACACACTTCAAAGTACTTTCTGGTGGACCACATCCATCCAGGATTTTCGGGCTGTACACAGGGAAAGGGTTGTGTCACAAACACCTGAGTCAACGGACAGAAAAGAGCCGAAGAGGGGGTATTTCTGACCACAAAATCACTCCCCCAGGCATCCAAATCCAGGTTACGATATTCCATTCGAAGTGTAACCCCATCATTTTCCTCAAATTTCAGAAAAGCTTGTGGAGCATCTCCACCTCCACCAAAAATCTCATGTCCCAGATCAGTCGACCAGCAAAGTAAAGCCACGACTCTTCTTGGTGGACGACGGCACGCCTTGAAAATTCCAGTGATTTCTTGGCCATCAAGACATCACTGGAATAAATTTTCACGGATTGTTTGACACCGATTCCTCGTGCTTCGTCGCCTTCGAGCCGATATTCTCTCTATTGATGTTGTAGGTCACGCACAGTTGGAGGATAGTTCCGATAAACAGCTACCAGCACCCTCTCGGACCAACTTGTTCCGAGAAAATTGGTCCGAGAGGGTACTGGCAACTTGTTCCGAGAAAATTGGTCCGAGAGGGTACTGG
>JAADVR010000555.1:0-23299 GCA_023335855.1 Pythium scleroteichum | reverse complement strand
GGCGAAGAAGGCGTTGATGGCGAGTCCGATAAACGCCGACGAGAAGAGTTTGATGGGCGGGAGCTCGGGACGGAGGCTTCCCAGCGCTTCGTAATTGAAGAAGACTTCCCCCGCGACGAATCGCCTGGTTATCCGCATCTCAGAGGGCACATCGGTCCGGCTGGTGGAGGCGTCGAGGACGCAATGCTGTGAGGGCTGGATGATGGCGATTCCAGCGAAACTGCTCGTCTGTAGATTGCCATACTGTGGAGCGTCTTCGAATAGAACCGTGGGCGTGCGCTTGTGGAATTCATCCATAAGAGACGTGCCCATTCTGCCTCCAAGCTCGGAGGCGTTCGACGTGATGGCCCAGATTAGAAGTGATGGCGACGCGGACACACACAAAAATGTAGAATCCGCTCAGCCTTTGGCGGTCAAAGTCTCAGCTGCATGAGATGGAGTCCACAAAAACGGTGGACAGACGCGAAAGGGCCATCGCCAAATCGTCTCTTTTTCTGTTTCCTCCCGCAGTTTCTTCAAGAAGTTCTCGAGCGAAGGCCGTGACACTCTTGGCGGTGGAGCATCAATGATGGCCGCATCACTAGATTATGACGCCACCGTGGCGTATGTGCATGGCGCGCACGTACCAGGCACATGTCAAAAGATCAGATATGGTCCTTCAGCAAACCGTCAGTGGACGAAAGAGGACGCAGTTGCAGCCGGTCTGTCAAGGTTTGAACTGCCGCACGCCACGTGGTTTGGTTGCTCTTTGCTTCTGACCGTGTCCCAAGTCGTGCTGAGGCATCATATCCTCTGTCAATGAAATAGCCGTCCACGCTTCCTGGGTTGGTTCTCTTGACCCAGCAGGTTGGCGTCCGTGTCCTTGTGTACTGGCGCATCTTTCGTCGGACTTCGTTCGCTGTCAACATTGCGACACGTTTTCGCGAGAGGGATTTCATAGATGATACCAATGGCTCGAACAGTGGGTGATGATGAACATTGAACAACCGTTCAATTCGTGGATCGAAACCGTCTCGAAAGATCCCCAAGCAAGCACGCAAGGACGCCATGAGGAAGGGCCATCAACGTTTTGTTTTGCGTCTCCTTTCCGGTGTATTCAAGTATCCATCGTCGAGCGATCGCCCCTCGTTTCGTCAATACGACGACTCAGAGATGAACGATCGCGAAGGAGCAAACACCACGGCGTAGCCTGTATACAGTAGCTGGCCACAAGCACATGCAGCTTCTGATACGCTGTGGCGGCGTTGTGTCGTCGTTGATTTGGTTGTTGAGGTGTATCACAGAGGATACAGACGAGGGTGCTAAGGAGTTGTGTCGAAATCGATTTCCTGAGTTATCAAAGCGCATTTTCACGATGCAACGAGATTGACCACCAATATTGCGCTCATGAGGGCCCAGTGAAGACGAACGTTGATGCCGATGGTCGCATGACGACTGTACTCTCTAGACGAGCGCGGCTGCTATGGAACGAGTCGCTGCAGTGGCAGCATGATTGATTCCGACCAATGCGCCAGTACGTACTTGCTGTTGTCAGACGTCAACGAGCATCCTCACGCAGACAGCACCACACTCCTCCGTGGAGGAGAGAGGAACCGATACGCTTCCAGAAAAACTGAGACCGTGCATTTGCCTCTCGTTAACTATGCATCCAAGCCAAAGTGAATTTGGCATCCAGTACTGTACAATCGTGGTCGCCGTCGAGCAACCACAGCTTTATTTCGTCAAGGCGATGCTGTTCATGACAAAGTTGGCCGAGAACAACAGCACGAACCCTGCGGCGACGGCGTAGCTCGCGTACCGATTGTAGCCGCCGAACGCGCGCAGCTGCTGCGCGTCGAGCTTTTGCTGCGGCAGCACAAACACCATGGCGATCGAGAGGCAGTTGATCGCGAACACGACCATCGAACCACCGAAGACCCTCCTTCTGGTCAGCGAGCTGTCGGCGTGGATCTCGTCGTCGGTGACGTGGAACGGCAGCCAGACGCCAAGCCTCGCGGATACCATGTGTGCACTGACGCCGACCATGAGCTGCGCAGCGTACACGAAGCCCATGGTCACGCCCTCTCGTCCGTTGTCGGCGATCTCGGTCGACAGCACGACGGCGTAGAGGCGAAGCCAGGCCGCCGGCATGTCGAGGATCGTGACGGCGAGCATGTAGAACCAGTCGTTGCAGACGACGTCGAAGGTGACAAGCGTCGTGAAGGTGACGTATCCCAGCACGAACATGACCGAGCCGATGCCGGCGAGACGGCGCCAGTTCGAGTTGACCATGAACATGATCCAGATCGTGAGAGCCAAGCAGTAGCCGGCCGTGTCGACGGCGTTGGCCGACGGGACCTTGTTCTGCGTGATGCCGCACCACTTGGAGATCGCATTTCGCGCGTTTTTGTTGTAGAGACCGATGAGAAAGAAGCAGATCACGAGGAACGAGATGATGCGGATCACGACGTTGTGGTGGCAGAACCGCCAGAGCTCGTGGACGCGGCGGCGCACGGAGAAGTGGACCGTCACGACGGAGACCGGCGGCTCGTCGAGGTACTGCACGATGAATGGCAGCGGCACGAGACAGAGCAGCGAGAGCCCGATCGCGACGGCTCCTAGCGACATCTTGGATCGCACGTGCTCGTCTTCGTCAGCGAGCACGAAGACCGCGGTGACTCCGTGGGCCACGGCGGCCATGATGTAGAACAGCACAAAGTACGTGGCCTGCAGTTTGCCTCTCTCTTGAAGAGACTCGCGCTGGGCAAACTCGACGGTCATGGAGAGCGACGCGACGTACATGAGCTGCACGGCGAGTCGGGCGAGCATCGCGAGCGCCACGAGGGGGTGGGCGTAGCTGCTGGAGCGAGACCGAATCTCGGCCAGCGTCTTGTGGTCCGGCTCGTGGCGCCAGTCCACGAGTTCCCAACTGTTCGCGAGAGCGAGGTCGACGACCGCGACGGCGGCGAAGAGCACGCAGGCGAGCAGCCAGCCGATGATCATGTAGGGCTTGCGTCGGCGGCCGCCGATCGGTCGGCAGTCGGACAGGAAGCCGAGGAAGAGTGAGAAGGACCCGGGCCATTCGAGCAGGAACTAGATCGACGTCACGTAGCTGTTGCTGTTCACACGCAGGAACTCACCGAGCAGTTGGCGGAAGCCGTACTTGGTCAGCGTGATCACAAAGCCGGCGACGAGCGCGTTGACCGCGAGCCCGAGGAACGCGCGGCTGAAGAGCCGGATGGGCGGGAACTCGGGCCGCAGGCTGCCGAGCGACTCGTAGTTGAAGAAAGCCTCGCCGGCGACGAAGCGTCTGCCGCCAGCCGAGTCCTGCTCCGAGGGAGCGATCGGG
Source organism: Pythium scleroteichum (assembly GCA_023335855.1). Lineage (NCBI taxonomy): Eukaryota > Oomycota > Peronosporomycetes > Pythiales > Pythiaceae > Pythium > Pythium scleroteichum. The sequence goes on along the minus strand of JAADVR010000555.1, from coordinate 19,971 downwards.
GGGCGGAGCGAGTACCGACGCCGTGATCCGCGCGAAGCCGGCCTGGCTCGTTCGCTGCCCCTGGTACTCGAGCGAAGGCGGCGCCTGCAAGTGGGCCTCGTCGAAGAGAATCATGGGCGCGGCGTTCGCCGCCTTGACGACCGAGGTGGCTGCGTTGACCGAGCTGTGTCGCACCATGTCTCGGCGTGTGGAAGGCTGTCAAGTGATAGCCGCCGCTCTCGGAAGGCTCGGGCGTGCCACACTGGACAGTGGACAGGCTCGGTCACAGGCCAGCGACGCAGGTGCGGAGTGATCCACGTCCGGAGGCAACTCATTGCGTCTGAGTATAGCCAGACGAGGTGGAACGGCTCGGAACCCAGCAGGATGTTGCCAGTCGTGAGGGGGGAAGCCACCACCGCAGAAACCTCCGATCGAGAACCGCTCGCTGACTGCGACACCAGGCCCGAGACCCAAAGCCATCTGCTGCCGAGACCGATTCTCCGGTGTGACGCAGTCCCACACCGAGTTGACTCCACGACGGGCGTTCGTTATTGGTCACTGCGTCTCTCAATCCTTCGGCAACCCGACGAGACGACGACGTGCGAGAAACGAGTTGCGCGGTGACAGCTCGAGTCAGATCGACCTGCAACGAGACGGCGGGCAGCCCCATCTACGTATCGTGGATCGATCGATCGGAAGAGTGGGGAAGGAAACGATCCCCATGAGCGGAGACCATTGTGCGGTTGTGGGGGGTGCTATTAGTTTACCAGTGCGACGATGTTGATGGCGCACGTGCCGCTGAAGAGCAGCGCGAGCACGATCGCGATGCCGTAGCTCGCGTACCGGTTGTAGCCTCCGAACGACCGCAGCTGCTGCGCGTCGAGCTTTTGTAGCGGCAGCAGCGCCACGAGGAAGACCGCGAGCAGGTTCACGGCGAAGACCACGAGCGAGCCGCTGAGCACGCGAGCCCTCGTGTGGCTGCTGTCAGCAGCCACGTCCTGAGCCGAGACGCTGAACGGGAAGCCCTTGCCGATGCCGGACGAGGTCGTGTGCGCGACCACGGCGACCATGACGCGCGTGGCCTGCACGAGCCCGATGGTCACGCCTTCGCGGCCGCTGTCGGCGATCTCGGTCGCGAGCAGCGCGGCGCTGACGACGATGTAGACGTAGTCGTCGCGCACGGCGTCGTAGACGACGAGGCTCGTGAACGTCGCGTAGCCCAGGACGAAGAGCACGGTCGCCACGCCGGCCACGTAGCGCCAGGACCAGTTGACCATGAAGAGGATCCAGAAGATGAGCGCGAGGCAGAGGCCGACCGTGTCGGCGGCATTGGCCAGGGGCATCTTGCTCTCGCTCATGTTGCACCAGGCCGCGACGGCCGTGCGTGCGTTCTGGTTGTAGAGGCCAATGAGGAAGAAGTGCACGGCGAGGAACGCGAGGATGCGGATGACGATGTTGTGGTGGCAGAACCGCCAGAGCTCGATGAGACGGCGCCGCAGCGAGAGGTGGACGGTGATCGCGTTGAAGACGGGCTCCTCGAGGCACTGGGCGATGAACGGCAGCGGCAGCAGGCAGCTGCCGCCGAGAATGAGCGCGACCCAGCCGAGCGAGAGCTTGGACTGGATGTGGTCGCTCTCGTCCGACTTGCTCGTAACCACGAACATGGCCGTCACGCCCTGGGCGACGGCGCCGGCCACGTAGTAGAGCACGTAGAACGTGGCCTGCAGCTTGCCTCGCTGCTGCAGCGGCTCGCGCTGCGCGAACTCGACCGTGAGCGAAAGCGACGCCACGAACATCACTTGCAGCGCCGCCACAGCCGCCAGCGTGAGCGCGAGCAGCACGCCGCCATAGCGTTCGACCTTGGACCGCGTGGCTTCCTCAGCGAGTTCATGCGACGGCTGCTGCCAGTTGAGCAGGCTCCAGCTCGAGGCGGCCGTGAAGTCGATGAGCGCGATGGAGACGAAGATGAGAAACGCGAGGAGCCAGCCGATGACGATGTAGGGCTTGCGCCGCCGGCCTGCGATCGGCCGGCAGTCGGAGAGCAAGCCGATGAAGAGCGCGAAGGAGCCGGGCCACTCGAGGAGGTGGCCTATGGACGACACGTAGCTCTCGTCGTGGACTCGGAGGTAGTCCACAAGCAGCTCGCGGTAACCGTACTTGGCCAGCGTCATGACGAAGCCGGCGAAGAGCGCGTTGACCGCGAGCCCGAGGAAGTCGCGCGTGAAGAGCCGGATGGGCGGCAGGTCGGGACGCAGGCTGCCGAGCGACTCGTAGTTGAAGAAGGCCTCGCCCGCGACGAAGCGCCGACCCGACCGCGGCTCGTGCTGTAAGCTGAGGCGCCGCGTCGAGTGGCTGAGCACGAATCGCTGAGCCGGCGGTACGATCCCGAGGCCCGCGCGCGTGCTGTGGTGGGGGTGGTACGACTCATGCAGCGCCGCGAACGATTCGTCGTAGAGCACCGCGGGCTGCTGCTTTGGTGGCGGCGCGCGGCGGTCGTCGTGGGTCACACCCATACGCGGGATGTGGATGTGCAGTACTCGCTGGCGGAGTTGTCTGGCGACCGCAGACTGGGAAATGAAGAAGGAGAACAGCGGCTCACCGAGGTGGATGGGGAGGCTTCATGGAAGGGGCACGGCTCCTGGCCAACGCCCGAGCCGGATTGCGGAGCGTGGGGCGCGCGTCTATGGGAATCAGACACGCAGAGGAGAGCTTCGAACGCGAGTGAGTTTTCACCGAGCGTTCCACAGGGCAGTAATGGCGGCGTCTAGCACACCAAGTCAATTGTCTCCAATGTTGTAAAAGCGGAACAGCCATCGGCGTGGATAAGCGTGGACAGTGCGGGCCACGCCAGTGACTCCTCACGGGAAAGAGAAGGACCTTTCCACGTGAGTTCCAGACGTAAGAAACTCGTGTGTGCCAGCAACCAATGTTGGTGAGTGGCCGGGCGACGTGGGAACCGGAAGGAAGCGACGCACTTTCTCGCTGCACGCACGGTGGATGCAGTTCGCGTGGGCTTCTGGACATTCGCGTAAGGATCGCACTGTCCACAGTCTCAGTAGTAGGTCGGGCACCCTCTGCCAACATCCTTGGTCAGTCCGCGGCTTCCACTCATCAAGACCTTCCCAAGGGCAAAATTGAGTCTCAGCAGCTCAATGTCGACAATCGTATTGGTACAAGGTGGGTAATAACACAGAGAACGCTGGTCTACGAAGTCGGCCGATCACAGCACGACCATGAGGTTGGCGGCCAGGTTGAAGCAGAGCATCGCCACGAACGTCGCCGTGAGCGCCAGACTCGCGTACTTGTTGTAGCCGCCGAAGGCTCGCAGCTGCTGGGCGTCGAGCTTTTGCTGCGGCAGCAACCGGATGACTACGTAGTTGAGCAGTGTCACGGCGGCGATGATGAAGAACGCCTTGATCACTTTGGCTCGCGTCTCCGGGGCGTCGGCTTGGATCTCTTCATCGGAAACCTTGAAGCCCATGAACTCGGGGTATTTGGCTGCGAGTGTAAAGTCCACGAGACCCGCGAGCGTCTGGTACGAGATCGCGAGCCCGACGGTGACGCCTTCGTGGCCCACGTCGGCGATCTCGGCGGCCAGCACGACCGTGAACAGCAGCAGCCACGCGCGCGGCACCTCGGTGACCATGATGAGCGTGCCGTAGAACCACTGGTTGCGGATGACGTTGTACGTCGTGAAGACCGTGAGGGTCGTGTACGTGGCGATGTAGAGCGACGCGCCCGTGATGACGAGCGTGCGCCAGCCGACGTTGCGCAGGAAGCTCTTCCAGATGAGCACGCTCACCATGTTGGCCGCGAGCCGCGAGGCGTCCACTACGAGCGCGTCGTTGCGGGACACGCCCGACCACTTCTGCACAGCGTCCCGGGCGTTCTGGTTGTACTGGCCGATGAGAAGCAAGTGCAGTACCGTGAAGAAGAGTACGCGGTAGACGACGTTGTGGTGGCAGAACTTCCAGAAGCTCTTGAGTCGCTGGCCTGTGGGCATCCCGACGCGTGGCGTGTTAACGAAGGGGTCCTCATGGAAGCCGAACAGCAGGAACGGCAGCACGCCGACGCACACTCCCGCCAGTACAATCGCGACCTCGCCCATGGAGAACTTGGACTCGACGTGGTCGTTGACCGCGTCCTCGGTGATCGCGTAGGCTGTGATTGACTGCGCCAGCACGCCGCCGATATAGTACAGAGCCAGCAGCGTGCCCTGCAGCCTGCCACGGTGGTGGATGTGCTCACGCTGCGCAAACTCGACGCTGGCTGCGACCGCCGAGACCCACGACACCTGGATTCCCAACGCTGCGAGCAGGCTCACCAGTAAATACACTCCGACGTACGGACTGTCCCCGGTGTCCGCGGCCGAGCCTTCCGATTCGTAGAACGACAACGGCCTCTTGACGCGGTCGCCGCTCTTGCTGTAGACGTCCAAGACGATAATGAAGATGAACATGACGAGGCTGATGAGCCAGCCGAGGACCATGAAGGCCTTGCGTCGGTAGTGGAAGACCGTGGAGAGATCCGAGGCGAGTCCGATCATGAGCGACAATGCCGAGGGCCACACGAGCGTGTAGTTGGCGGCGTTCACCTGTTGCTGGTCGTTGGCTCGCAAATACTCGGCGAGCAGCCGACCGAATCCGTACGTGAAGAAGTAGAACGCGAAGCCGCAGGCCGCGACGTGGACCGCGAGGCCGAAATACTCGCGGCTGAAGAGGCGGATCGGGTCCTCGCCGGGCCGCAGACTGCCGTACGCGTTGTAGTTGAAGAACGTCGCGCCGGCGACGAACCGCCTCGCCTGCGAGAGTGCTCGCTCGTCGCGCCCGGTCGTCCAGGACGGCAGGTCGCTGGACATGGCCGTCGTGGCTCGCGTCCGAGCCTGGCCATACGGCGCCGTCACGGGCGACTCGTCCGCCTTGTCCCGCGTGATGGCCTGCATGGTCGCGAGGAAAGAGGAACTGACCACGACGAGGCAGCCACTGCCTCCTGAGGCCCACGGGTCGTGGCGTCGGTGGGAACGTCCGCGGGAGAGCGCCAGATTTTCGATGAGTGTGAGATGTTCTAACCGGTTCTTTTGAGGGCTGTCTCGTCGATTCGGCCCGTCTGTGAGCTTAGAGCAGTACGAATCATCTTCGAATCTCTTCTGGTGAGCTGTCATGTACTGATTTAGTACTGTACAATATGACGATCAAAAGAACGGGTCTGGGAATCAAGTGGTGGCTCTCCCACGAGCGTGGGTTCAGCGAGTCACTGGATCGCGCGAGAACTGTGGCGAGTCTGGTCCGTCCAGTTCCACGACGGCTCGCGTGGAGCCGAAACTGGGCGGAACGCAACGGCTTCAAGCACCTGGCCGTGACGGTCTCAGTTAAAAAAAACGAAGCTTCGTCTCGTCCTCGTCACTTGCTGATGGCGACGCTGTTGATCACGAAGTTGGCGCTGAAGAGCAGCGTGAAGAGGATCACGATGGCGTAGCTGGCGTAGCGGTTGTAACCACCGAACGCACGCAGCTGCTGCGCGTCGAGTTTTTGCTGCGGGAGCACCATGACCGTAAAGGCGGCGAGAAAGTTGATGCCGAAGACGACCATGGCGCCCGTGAAGACGTTGTCGCGCGTGCGTGAGCTGTCCTGCAAGACCTCGGCCTTGGTCACGAAGAAGGGCAGCGCGTTGCCGATCGCCGTCGAGGTCATGTGCGCGCTGACGCCCACCATGAGCTGCGACGCGTAGACCAGTCCCATAGTCACGCCCTCGCGGCCGTTGTCAGCGATCTCGGTCGACAGCACGACCGCGTAGAGCCGGATCCAGGCCGTCGGCATGTCGAGGATGGCGACGATGAGGATGTAGAACCAGTCGAAGCGCGCAATGTCGTAGACCACAAAGGCCGTGAACGTGATGTAGCCCAGGATGAAGAGGATCGTGCCGATGCCGGCGATGCGAACCCACGACCAGTTGACCATGAACATGATCCAGAACGTCAGCGAAATGCAGTAGCCTGAGGTCGAGACGGCGTTGCCCGTGGGCACTTTGTTCTGCGTGATGTTGCACCAGATTGAAATGGCGTTCCGAGCGTTCCGATTGTAGAGACCGATGAGGAAGAAGTGGATCACGAGGAACGTGAGGATCCGGTTCACGACGTTTTGGTGGCAAAATCGCCAGAGCTCGTGGATTCGACGGCGCACCGAGAAGTGGACGGTGACAGAGTCGACGCTCGGCTCGTCCAGGTACAACACGATGAACGGCAGCGGCACGAGACACGCGACAGCGAGAATCGACGCCGTCCAGCCCACGGACATGGTGCCCCGCACGTGCCCTTCCTCGTCGGCGAAGACGAACGACGTGGTGATGGCCTGCGCGGTCGCGGCCATGACGTAGAAGAGCACGAAATATGTGGCCTGTAGCTTGCCTCGCTCCTGGAGTGGCTCGCGCTGGGCAAACTCCACGGTCATGGAGAGCGACGCAATGTACATCAGCTGCAGAGCGAGTCGGGCAAGGATCGAGAGTCCCAGCAGCACGTAGCCGTAGGTGCTGGCGTTGTGTCGGATCGTGGTTAGTAGCGAGCTGTTCGGCGGTCTTCTCCAGTCGAGCAGGTCCCAGCTGAACGCAGCCATAAAGTCGACCAGCGCGATGAGCAGGAAAATAATAAACGCCGCGACCCAGCCGATGAGCATGTAAGGCTTCCGCCTTCGCCCGCCGATCGGGCGGCAGTCGGACAGGAATCCAATAAATACGGAGAAGGATCCCGGCCACTCGAGCAGGAACCGGACCGAGTCGGCGTAGCTGTCGTCGTTCAATCGCATGTACTCGGCTAAAAGCTGTCGGTAGCCGTACTGGGTCAGTGTGATGACAAAGCCCGCGGCGAGCGCATTGACTGCGAGCCCGAGAAACGCTGTGCTAAATAATCGAATCGGCATAAACTCGGGCCGTAAACTGCCGAACGACTCGTAGTTGAAAAACGCCTCGCCGGCGACGAACCGCCGCCCGGACGGCATCGCGCGCTGCTGGCTCGGGTGCTGGAGCACGGGCATGGCGTTGGAGCTGGTATCATAGAGCACGGACGAGTGGAGATCCGAATTGTTGGTCATCCAGATCGTGCGCGAGCTCTTCTCGGACTGGAACTGGGTCTCATCGTAGAGCATCGCGGGCGTGGACGCGCCCGAGTGGAATTGCTTGGAGACGAATCCGCCGCGCGGAGAGATCGCCATCTCCTTGGGGCGACCGCCCATGCAAGGTCTCGATTGTGGACTGGGCAGCGGGGGGCAGCGTCCGGAAGGCCTGTGACACAATCGACCGAGCAGAGAACACGCAGCCGTCGGTCCATGGAGATGCCGAGGTGATCGGTTCGCCCGCGGTGACTCGCCGAGGCGAAACGAAACTCACCCATGACTAGTGGAGAGCCGGAATGGAAGGGTCTGTTTTGGAAGACACCACTCACCAGCTCAAACCTTCTATTAGGCATAATAGTTATATTTACATGTGTATAAATTGATAGGTGTAACGGTATAAATATCAAAATGTGAGATTTTCAATACTGTGGGAATCAATATATAGTCAGAGTGGAGATCACTGCTGGTCGGATGATGCGGCAAAACTCTGTTGAGCTGCTGGATGTGGGGAAATTCTATCCGCAGCCATCAAGCAAGACGCAAATGCCACGTTCTCTTACGGGAGGACTTCGGGTGATCCGGCGTCTATGGCTGACGTCGCAGGAAGCAGCTGAACACGAAGTCCTGACCACACGCCAAAGATTCCTTACCTGCGACTCGAAAGTTCGAGCCTCGGCTTGAAGACACGAGATCGTCTGGAGGATTCCGCCAGGCTGAGAAACCCACCAAATTTTCGTCTTCTTTGGGTTCACCACCCTTCACAGTGTCGCACTTGGACAGCCCAGACACTACAGCCGCGAAGGAGTGATGTGAGCTTGGCGACATCGTTTTCCACCCACGCGCAGGCGACGGCTCTCGAGTGGACGGTCAGACGCAATCAAGAGGGTCCTTCACTGCGAGTGTATTGTACATTCACATCAATCAGAGACTGGTACAGGCGGACGCACTGGGAACGCGATCCGCACGGCGGCCGATCGGTGATGTCAGTTCCTCCAGATCGGGTGGCAACCGATCTCCAACCGAAGAGAGAATTACAAAAACACAGAAGAAAGTCACAAAAATACAGAAGAAGGGTCAACCCTCCCCTCATTTTTATGACAATTTGGCTCGGCTTGGAGCAAGAGCCCATGCGGAGGGGGGGTAGGGTAACCCCCGGAGCATGATCGATTGCGACCCAAAATGAACAGAATTCATGATCTTTTTGTTGATAGCCCGAAGCGGAGGGGGCTATCTCCCGAGCGGGCGCGAGCGCTACTTGCCGGAGCGATAGCTCCGGAACGGTCACTAAATCTGTCATCCGTCCCTGTGACGCGACTGATTCTGTAGTTTTGAGGCTCTTTCTGTGAATCCACCACTTCCTTCTGTAGTTTTGTAGTAGTCTCGCAACCGAATTGCTCACGTGGGGTCAACCGGTGCAATCTCTTCGTAGAAAGGCTCGAAGGTCCCACTCAATCTGATTCCACCGCCTCGTAGAATCGCCTTGACCCTCACACGTTCAAAGCTGCTGGTGCGTTGGTATCATTCTCAAGAGTCTGAGAAGGATCTGCCACCGTATCAAGAATCCACCCACGCTACCACTTGATCCTCTTTGTTCAGTATACTTTGTTGAGACCTCACCCTATTTTCCTCGCGTTACGACCACCAAGTTGATCGCGAAGTTGAAAAGCAGGAGCACGGCGAACGTGAGCAGCAGCGCCGTGCTGGCGTACCGATTGTATCCGCCGAAGGCTCGCATCTGCTGGGCGTCGAGCTTCTGCTTGGGTAGGATCCAGATGAGAGGAAACGACGTGACGTTGATGGCCGCGATAATGAAGAACGCCTTGACCACGTTGGCTCGCGTTTCCGGCGCGTCAATCTTGACCTCGTCCATTGTGACCTTGAAGCCGATGACGCTAGGGAAGATCGCACCCAACGTGTAACCCGCCAGACCAGCGAGCGTCTGGTACGACATGCCTAACGCGACTGTCACGCCTTCGTGACCGATGTCCGAGATCTCGGTCGCGAGGATGATCGCGTACAGCACGAGCCAGGCCCGACAGACCTCGGCCACGGAGATCATGGCCCCGTAGAACCATTCATTGCGGACGACGTTGAACGCCGTCAGCACGGTGAGCACGGCGTACACCGCGATGTAGAACGCCGAGCCCCAGCATGCGAGTTTGCGCCAGTTGACGTTGCGTAGGTACACCTTCCAGAAGAGGATGCTCAGCATCATCGCGACCATGCGCGTGACTTCAATCACTAGAGCTTCTTTGCGGGTGACGCCAGACCACCGCTGGACGGCGTCGCGGACGTTCTGGTTGTAGAGACCGACAAGGAACAGGTGGAGTATAATGAAGAAGAGCACGCGGTAGACGACGTTTTGATGGCAGAACTTCCAGAAGTTCTTGAGACGCTGCGCGACCGACATGCCCACACGCGTCGTGTTGATGAACGGGTCCTCGTGCAAACAGGCCAGAACAAACGGGATCGGGAGGACCGAGACCACGGCCAGTACGCCTGCTGCGTTGCCTACCGAGATCGAGGACACCAAGCGGTAGCTGTTGACGCCCTCACCAATGACCAGCGCCGTGAGGCTGTTGGCGGCGACTCCACCGGCGTAGTAGAGAGCCACGAGCGTGGCCTGGAGCCGTCCGCGGTGGTAGAGCTGCTCTCGCTGGGCGTACTCGACGCTGAGAGCGATGGCCGAGAGCCACGAGATCTGGATACCGAAGGCTGCGACAAGACTCACGAGCAGGTACGCGACGGCAAAGCGGCTGACTTCCCGGGCTCCATGTTTGCTTGAGCCAGCGCTGTCGAACTCGCCCTTCCACGCCGACGGGTACAGCGTTTGGCCGCTGTTGCCGTAGGCGTCCAGGACGATCATCACAATGTACATGGCAATGCTGATGACCCAGCCCATGACCATGTACCACTTGCGTCGGTAGCCGTTGATCGGGAAGCAGTCAGAAGTCAACCCCACGAACAGCGATAGTGCCTGTGGCCACACGAGCACGTAATGCGCTGCTTGGACTTGAGCTTCGTCGTTCGCCTTGAGGTACTCGGCGATCAGCCGCCCATATCCGTACGAGAAGATGTAGAACGTGAAGCCGCATACTGTCACGTGGACTGCGAGGCCAATGTACCGCTTGTGGAACAAGCGGATCCAATCCTGGCCTGGGCGCAGACTGCCGAAGGACTCGTAGTTGAAGAACGTCGTGCCATTGGCGATGCGCCGTTGGGAGCCCGACTGGTGCGAGCCGGTGCGGTGGGATCTCGTTGGCACGTGGAGCTGGTGGTGGCTCGTGTTGTCCGACACGCTGAGCGACGGAGCCGTGATCGACGTGTGCGTCTGCGTGCGCGCGCGGCCGAACGTCGCCGCCTTGGGCGACAGCTCGAGCCCAACCTCGTCCCGTCCAAGAAGCCGCATCGGGTTTGACGGCTCGAAACTGCGAATGGAAGCCAGTCACCGAGCTGGCCGAGATGATAGCTGCGAGTTCGGTGCAGAAGGGGTGGAGCTACCAGCAAGAGTGAGCTTCAGGTTCAGCTCGTGGGAAAGCCAATGCCACTGTTGACACGACTGACCGGTGATGGGTCTTGAAGGCAATGCGTGTCGAAACAGTGTTATATCATTTTATCGAAATCAACGGATTCGAAACATCTCCACAGAATGCAAATAATCCCAAAAGTGTCATACGGATTTTAATTTTTTTTCACTCGGTAAAACCGGTGATAATGAATCATTTGCACCGGCTCTGACACGTTTTGTCCGCTTAGGCAGACGTCCCGGAACTTGTCACCAACCTTGAAGCAGTCTCACAGGAGAGAGATGCGCCCTGGCCATGTGGAGCAAAGGAGGGACTAGAATCCAATCGCCTGCTAGTTGCACTCCCTCCTCGTTGGGGCCATGCACCGCTGGTCTCGGCCATAGCCCACCACTTGTACACCCGAAGATCGGTCGCCAGTGTGACGTGGAGTTTGTGAGCTGGGACCAGACCAGAAAGCATCGTCACTCCTGCGCTGGACGTCAAGAACGAGATAGGGCCACCAAAACTACAGACGAGAGACAGCGTGAGGATCTGATCCGCTTTTGTTTTTCTTTGGTACCGACCGCGCTTACGTCGACGTGCCGCGTCAACGTAGTTTTCTATTTGATGACTTCGAAGTTGGGGTTTGATGAGCTTCCTTTTGTGAACCCTGAGTCCGATCCAAGTTTCCAGCTGGACGATTCGGTGGAGACCACTTTGGAAACTGATCGATATTGATCAAATGTTATCAACAAAAAAAAAGCTTTGGTTGACGGCTGAACCAAATATCAACAATAATGCGGCCAAAATGGTTGCGGAAGGCTAGCCTCCCTCGAGGACCTTCGATAACACCTCGAGAAAGAGGGTTTCAGCCAGCGATACTCACCTCGAATTGGAACAGTTTTAGCCATTCCATGAGCCACTTGAAGATCAACATAGCAAGTTTTCATCCTTGGTGCACTCTTGAAACAGAACACTCCGCATGATGCTACGATCGTTTCCAACGCAACACTTGCATACATATTTCAATTAACTACAGAGGACTTTCGAAGAATCAATCTACCAGTTGGCCGCGTTCGTTCCGAGGTCGTAGATGAGTAGTGCGGCGAAGACCGTGACGATCGCGAGTCGAGCCATGCTGTTGTAGCCGCCAAATGCACGGAGCTGCTGGGCGTCGAGCTTTTGCGCTGGCAAGAACCAGAACATGACGATGGCCGCGAGCTGGATGAGCGAGTACACGACTGTGGATACCATGACATCGTGGCGTACGGACGGCTGGTCCATGCCGATCTGTTCGACACTGATCTTGGCGCCGGCAGCTTTATTCAGCGAGTTCCACAGAGTGCCTCCCGCGATCGAAATGAGCTGCATGAAAGAAGATATGAGACCCATGGTGACGCCTTCGCGGCCAATATCGGCGATCTCCGTGGGTGGGATGACGATGAAGAGCTCGAACCAGCCCTGCGGGATCTGGCCGAGGGCGACCCAGAGGTACATGTACCAGGTCTCCCGCACTTTGTCGTACGTCACGGGCAGCGTCAACGCAAAGTTGGTGCACACGTAGAAGACGAGACCGATGCAGCCGATCTTGCGCCAGTCAAAGTTGATGAAGAACGACTTGAAGATGATGACGCCAATGAGTTTCGGAGCTTCGATCGCTAAGTTGAGCCACTCGGTCTTGGACGGCGTGAAGCCAGACCAGGCCATGACGGCGTTCTGGACATCGGGACTCGCGGCACTGAGCAGGAAAATGGTCACGACGAGGTAGAAGAAGATGCAGTAGACAACCTTCTGCTGGAGGAAGTTCCAGAGCTCGCGGATTCGGCTCGAGACCGAGATGCTGTTCATCGGCGCGTATTCTTCGAGCAAATACCAGCGCAGTAAGGGCAGCGGCAGCAGGCACACGATTCCCAGGATGAGACAGACCTTGTCGAGCGACACGTCCGACTCGTAGGTGCCGTCGTCTTGCGGGTGGATTATATAGGCGCAGACCACGTTCGTGAGTGCGGCGGCTGCGAAGTGGAGGATGAAGAAGAGCGACTGCAGGTGGCCGCGCTCGTAGAGGTGCTCTCGTTGGGCAAACTCGACGGTCATCGCGAGCGCAGCGATCCACATGATTTGGTTGCCGACCGACGCCGAAATACTGCAGATCAGGTACAAATAGCCGAGCGACGAGTCCGTCTTCTCCATCGTCGAGTCGATGATGCTGATTGCGAAGTACATGACGGCCGCTACGATCCACCCAAGCATCATGTACGATTTCCTACGGTACCCAAAGAGAGGGAAGCAGTCCGAGAAGAGACCGATAAACACCGCGAGCGTGCCCGGCCACTGCACGAGCTTGACAGCGGCGTCGATTTGGTCGGGGTGGTACGTGGTGAGCTGCATGACCAGCAGCGGCTGCAGCGCGTACGTGGAGAAGTTGACGGTGAACCCGGCGGCGATGGCCGTGAACGCGAGCCCAAAGTACTGTGGCGTGAAGAGCAGCACGGACGGCAGTCCTTCTCGCAGGCTGCCAAACGCGGCGTAGTTGAAGAAGGCCTCGCCGGCCACGAAGCGGCCCTTGGGCACGTTCTCGCTGATGCTGTCGGCCTCGCGGATCGGCCCGCGCGACGTGGGCTGCGCCATGAAGACGACGTCGTCGTCATCGTCCGTGACCGTGATCGACGCCGACTGGAATGACTTGTCCTTGCGGAGACTGTAGTCGACCGGGTCTGCGAGCAACATGGTGGGCGAGGAATCCGTGGGAGGCCAGCGCCGAACGAAAGTGGCCAAGCGCCCACACGGCGAGTGGGAAAGACAAGAGCACAAGTGACCGCCACCCAAAAGAAGACCCCGCGGGACGGCGGCGTGCTGAATCGATCGCACAGGGCGCTGCCTGTCTGCCCGTTGATGTGTCGCGGCCTCGTTTCTTTCTCCATCTCACAACGCAATCTCAGACGGGGCCGGAAGGACAAGAAAGATCGGCAGGTCGACTTGTCGAGACACAGCGGAGCGGAGCTGCTCAGCAGCTCTTCGGTGACCGAGGAAAAGTTTGGATTCGAGCCGGACACAGCACCAAACTCGCCGGAGAGTGGGCTGTTGGCTCCGGAATCTCGCGGGATTCTCTCTTGGAAGAACACACTGCAACCTGATCCCGGAAGATGAAAACCTCCTGACACCAAGAAACAGCTGGCGGATCTTCAGGACCATCTGCACAGTGACGACTTGTGCATAACCGGGCTGCCACCGCGAGCTCACAACGGAGTTTTCGATTGTGGCACATGAAAGGTTGTCTTTGTCCCTCGGTGGCTTCAACGTCGGAGTGGTCCTGTCCTGTCTCGAGACTGTCGAAACCTGCTCTTCTGCTGGGTTTTCGCCTCGTCGTCCAGGACTGGACACTGGGAATCTCGGCGTTTTTCTCCAACAGGATGTTGGTCATCAGCGTGCGAGGCGATGCTGGTTGCCGGCGAGAAACCGGACCGCAGCTTCCCACCGTCGCCACGCTTCACTGGACGGATCCTGTCTCGCCGGCTCGTCTCGCAAGCCGCACCATACTCGGCCCAGTCGATCGCATCCCTGGCCTGTCAGCAGGCGGTGTCCAGTACAGTATGACGGTCAGGTCTCCTCAGTCAACTGTAGGTCCAGCCCAGCGGCGAGAGCCTCTGAGATCTCGCGGCGGAGAAAGGCCCGATGGTGTCCAACCACTTGGTGGCATTTTGGTGATGAGCAAGCCACGCGCCACCGGGACTTCTCGGGAGTACCTCTCTCGCGCGCTGGGACCTTGGCGGTTGTGTACAGGCCGGGCAGCGATACGCAACGGGTGCTGCCACGTCAGAAACGGGGGAAGCAGGTGTGGCTATCCGATGATGCCCTCCTCCGTGTCGCGTGGGTACTGAGAATCCGTTAGAACACGAGGTCTCGACTTGATTGCAAAGCGACAACGTCTCGAGAGGCGGAGGCTTCCAGCGCCGCGTCTGGCCGTCGCAGTGTCGGAGACGAAAGCTCGACGTCGCGCTGGCGGATCTCTGTCGCAGAACTTTTCTCTGCGGGAGATGCTCACAGTGAGCATCACGGCGGGCGCGCGTGCGTCAACGATTGTCGTCCTGGTTGCAGCTGCGGCAGCGGCTACCACTGGCTCCTGGCGGGTCTCTCGTGCGCGAGTGCACTTGGCATCTGCTCTTACAGGATCCTTGGCGTGAGCTCTTGACTAGCGACAGTGTGGTTGTGTGCAGATCTCTAACGGCTCAGCTGCGGACTTGCAGCCAGTTCGCGACGAGGTTGTAGAGAACCAACACGACGAACGAGCCACAGAGCAAGCGACTCGCCGGCCGGTTGGTCGCTCCAAAGAGCCGCCACCGCTGGGCGTCCAGCTTTTGCGGCGGTAGCAACGGGGCCAACGCAACGCTGCAGAGGTTGACCACGACGTAGCCCACCCCGATGGCTACAAAGCTCTGCCGTGTGGTGGCATCGTCGGCATCGATCTCGCTCGTCGTGAGCGTGAGCCCCGCGGCTTGATTGGTCGATTCCCAGAGCGTCGTCGACATGATCGCGATGAGCGCCATGAACGACGTGACGAGGCCCATGACGAGTCCTTCGTGTCCGACGCCAGCGACCTCAGTCGGCAGAATCACGATGAAGACCTCGAACCAGCCGAGCGGGATGCTGGCCACTGCTGTCCAGGCGTAGTAGAGCCACTCGCTTCGCACGACAGCGAGCCCGCAGACTAATACAAGCACGAGGTTGTACAGAGCGTAGAGCACGAGTCCGAACACGCCTAGCACGCGCCAGTTGAGGTTGATCATCAGCATCTTCCACACGATCACGGCGATTACCTTGGGCATCGCCTGCGCGACGACAATGTTGCCGAACTTCTGCTTGGAAATGCCACACCACGCGAGCACCGCCGAGTCCACGCTGCTGTTGCGTGCATTCACGAGGAGACGACGCCTCAGAGGAAGAAGTAGATGCGGTACACGGGCTTCTGCTGGAGGTGGCTCGAGAGATCCGACGTGAGACCAACTGAGGACAGCTTCGTCGCCGTATCTCGCTCTGCTTCGCCACGGTCTTCGTGGTAGAACCAAGTGATAAACGGAATCGGAACCAACGCACAGCCGGCAAGCACCAGGATCGTCTCGTCCAGGGCGATGGCAGTCTCGACCGAGCCGTCGCTACGAGTCGTGACGAGCATTCGGGTAGTAATGGCGTGTGTGAGGGCTGCCACGGCGTAGTACACCAAGAAGAACGCTCCCTGGAAGTGGCCCCGGTCCGCTGTGGCTTCTCGCTGGGCGTGTTCGGCAGTGATGGCCAGCGAGATGACCCACACGATTTGGATCCCACTCGACGCCGTGATACTAAGCGCAACAAGCGTGATGGCTGTCCGTTCAGCGGTGACGTCGGCTGTATACATGATGAACGCTGCGAGTGCCAAGGCGTGATTAGCCAGCCGAGCAAGAGATATGGCTTTCGCTGGTATCCGCAGAGTGGAAGCGTATCGGAGACCACGCCGATGAACAGTGAGAGCACGGGCGGCCACTGCAGCAACGAGTTGGTCGTCGAGACGAGATCTGGATGGGATGTCAAGAGAAACCCCGTGATGAACAGAGGCCGAAAGGCACTCGCGAAGAATGCAAGAGAGAAGCCAGCGACAGCCGCGCTGGCCGCCAGACCGATGCACCCTCGACTGAAGAGCGGAACGAGAGGAGGTCCTCCTTCACGCACCGTTCTCCTCCATCGAATGAATTAAAGTCGACCACAACAGCGGCGTGAACGAGATCCACCGTGTCTTGCGTCGTCCGTTGAGGCATGAACACCATGCCGTCGTCGTCTTCTCGGTCAGACCCGTTGAGCTCACACTCGTCTGCTTCTGGAATCGGAATCACCGAAAGCCTCACGACCGTGTACGAGTCGCTGCCGCGGACTATCGAGTCACTCTCTTCAGTCGCGCGTTCCATCGTGCACCGCTTGTCACGCACCGTCGAAATGTTAAACTGGGGGGATGTCGATGGCGCGAACGAGTCTGAACACCTTTCACGGAACCTGCCCGACGGAGAATCAGCCGAGCAGCTCTCTTCTACAAACACCAATCACCACGAGAACAATGGAAGAAAGCGTATTGATCGCGGCTGGCGTGCGAGGGACCGCGTAACGGAACCGATGGCATTTCTGTGGATCGCGTGGGAAATGACGACTCATTCCTGGAGCGGAAAACGAGTCAGACATGGTTCAGTTCAGCGCGGTCTCAGCAGCATCAACGTTCGCGCCAGTGTGTACTTGGTGTAACTTACCGACACTCGTGAAATTAGCTTGGTGGAAGATTCTTGCCACGTCGGACTCGGTGCGAAGGCCTCCAATACTGGACCTTATAGTAGAGAATCTTGAAGAGTCACGTTCCCAACCGTCTCATCCCAAGCAAGCGACCCAGTCGAATGCGATGATCTCCGCATGCCGGCTCTTCGTTGTATTGCTTCTGGCTGTGTTCCTGCAAGAACAGCTTACAGATGGGCAGAAGATGCCGAAGCTCTCGAGTCGCATGGCGGGACGTTTCGCAAACGGTCGATCAAGCGTCTACGAAGTCGAGTTCTCGGACGCGGAAGAAAGTATTCTCAAAGGCAGCCAGAACGAGACGCCGGAGGGGCTCGCGCTACTGCTAAAGGGCCGGAGCGTCCAGCAAATCACGCGTCGCTGCGTTGAGCTGGGCCTGCGCTGTGGAAACGGAGTGAGTGCACCAAGCAAGAACACCGAGAAGTGGCGAGGTCGACAAACAGCCTAGTACCAACAGACCAGACAGGAGAATGTAAATTGAAGGCCCCCGGGGGAGCTCTACACTCGACCAGTCTCCGTTGCTAGTCTGAGCATTTAACTTTCCGAGTAATACAAGACAGAAAATAAGGAGCTTAGTGGAATTTGAAGGTACTTACACATATTCACAGTTTTACTCGCCGAACGCTTGGATTCGGTGAACGACGACGGCCATGCAGAAGGAGAACCAGAGAAAAGATGAAAGAGGGTAGTAGTACCACGTCGCGAGCGTCCAGGCGCAGAGCAACGAATGGAACACTAGGCTCTTGGCGACCGCGAGTGGAATGTTCGTCTCGCTGTGCGCCACACGATGGCCATGGAACGCGCCGTCTTCGTAAAACTTGCGCAGACGATCTTCTTTAGCCTGGAAGCGTTCCTTGAGCCACGTGTCCATTGAATTCTTGTGCTGGGCGACCTCCGTCTTGCTATACTTGTTGATGTGGATGTGGACAGCCGTTGGGAATTGGCCGCGCACAAGTCGGAGCTGGCATAAAACCAACCACACCATTAGATATGATACGAATGTCAAGATTTCCTGTCTCGAACCCAACTCACCGGCGACGGACGCACTCCGTCCTGTAGTTCAGGATACCCAACTGTAATGTCCAACACGCTATCGAGCTCCATCTCGTTGGCACATAGTTCAAAACCTTTCACACGAGGAATCAGCACGTAGTCCCAGAGCTTTTGGCCACGCTTTCTCGCAAACTCATGGCTTCGCTCGAGCGTTTTCTGGAAAAGCGCGGTTCCTTCCGGGAACATACAGAGCCAAAAGCCGACGGCGGCTTCCTTGTAGCGCGCGATCTGGCTCTTTATGCGACCTTGGTCCGTCTCCCACTTCCGGTTCACGTACGGGTAGTCGAGCATGAGCATCGCCCAGCCAGGGCCCGGGAGACAGCGAATGATCGACTTCATCATAACACGAATGCGGCCGTGGCAGTTGAAGCGCATCGACAAGTTCCTGTTGAATCGGTCGCAACAACGTGAGAGCGAGCCACTGTGGATCGTACGAGGCAGAACGTTACCAGAAAAAATCCAGTCGATCTCTGTGCGGTGGTTGCAGATCAGCAAGACCTGCTCGTCGCTCGGGAACTTGAGCTTGTCGGCCGTGGCGGCGTCGTCCGTCGTGACCACGACGTCCATGCCGCCAAACAACTCCAGCAGGCCGCCGAGCTGCGAGAAGAACGTCTCTTCGAGCCATTGCAGCAATTTCTGTGGCCACACGGCGTCGACGCCAAGCAGAAGTTTGGACCGCACGAAGAGCTGCGTCGGGATGATGATCCAGACCATGTCGAGGAACGGGCAGAGCATGACCCAGGAGACGTAGGCCCAGCCTCGCAGTGCTTGGGTCCACGACGGCGTCGACTCGTACTTGGTGCTCGCATACACGGCGCGGTTCAGCTGCTTCTCGCTCTGGGGCTCGGCGAGCGCTGGCTCACGCTCGCCGGCCGTTGGCGACGCGTGCGTGACTTGCTGCGGCGGCATGTTGCAATAGCGGAGACCGTTGATAACTGAGACCGAGCTGAGCTGCCGAAGCTCCAAGAGTGGTGGGAACCTGTGGAACGATGGAGAAGGAGGCGGGAGGGCTGAGGCAGCACGTTGGAGACGCGGCGGATGGCTGTGTCGGGGCGTGAGATGACGGAACGTGATGGAACAAGGATTCGGCGGTGTTCGGGTGGTCGGACGATATCACATTAACCTCAATATCATTTATCACTGGTTCATGACCGCATAAACAAATGGTTGCTTTATAACATCGTGATAAGAAATTATAAAGTAAATGCGTTTATAATGGCGATTGGACGGGCAGCTGAGCATAATCGTCTCAGGGCCAATCACTCTGTGCGCCGGAGTGATGGCTTCGATTGGGTTTGAAAATTGCAGAAGCTGATATTGATTATGACCACGATAATTTGTGACGCGACCGAGTACTAAATGGACGGGCTATGCACGCGTTGATAAACATAATAAATATTTTTTGCGACTCTGGTGCTCACACAAAATTCTGGCTGTAGTTGGCCTTGCGCGCCTGCGCGACGTCGGAGCTCGACGCCTCGAGCGGTGACGCCTGGATCGTGCCTTCTTTCTTGGCGGCCAGCGACTTGGCGGTCAGAACCATCTCGCTCTCGTTCCGTTTGCCCCACCAGAGCGACCCGACCGTCGCCAGAACCGCCACTGCCGCGACACCCACCGCGACGCCGAGCGGAGGCCCGTAGCCGTCCATCTTGTTCTTGCCGTCCGCGCTTCGCGTTTCACCGACGACGAATGTACATCGCGGGCCTCCCCACGAGTTGCCGTTCGTGCAGACGCACCGGTTCTTGACACAGGGCCCGGTGACCAGTCGAGTGTACTGGATGTCTCCCGTAGCGAGCACAGTGCAGTCCTCGTTGACCGTACAGAAAGCCCCGCCCGCAACATCGATGGCTAGATTGTCGTAGTCCTGGTACTCGTCAATGTGGCCGTTGATCCATTCCTTGGTCGGGTGAGATTCAGGGTCGCAGCCTAACTGCATGTAGTTGTCCGGCTCGAGATCGTCGCCCATGTCCTGGTACAGCCGGACATAGTCGATCTTCATGTGCATGGGGAAATCGTCACAGATCTTG
>JAADVR010000554.1:0-23453 GCA_023335855.1 Pythium scleroteichum | reverse complement strand
CTACCAGCACCCTCTCGGACCAACTTGTTCCGAGAAAATTGGTCCGAGAGGGTACTGGCAACTTGTTCCGAGAAAATTGGTCCGAGAGGGTACTGGTAGCTGTTTACCGGAACTATCCTCCAACTGTGCGTGACCTACAACATCAATAGAGAGAATATCGGCTCGAAGGCGACGAAGCACGAGGAATCGGTGTCAAACAATCACAAATTGATGTATGTTGAGCTAGGTATACTCTCATCTATCCTATCCCTGGCCTGGTGCCATCAGACATATTCATGGAACTTCTTCTGTTCGTGCTGCGGATGGTAGTCGTGCTTGTTATTCTTGGTACTCACGTTAATGAACACGAAACCAGATATCACGAGAGTTGATGCAAGCAACGTGACAGCCGACGGTATAGCTTGGTGGAACACGTAGTCGGAGATGATTGCGAAAGGCACAGTGAGCGATAGGCCTACCGTTGCGACGGTAGGGGAAGTGAGCAACACTGCGCGCGCCCACAGATAATCGGACAGCACATTGTCAAAGAGCCCTTTGCAGCCGATGAGGAACAAGATCTCGAACGATAGCCCACTGAGCGACTCAATACCCGTATAGTGGAATGCGATAACGAACGGCAACAAGCACACGAAGTTGATCACGCCGAGGAATCCAAAGAAAAGCGAGATACTCACGCTGTCCTCGTCAGGGATCAGGCGGCGAATGGCTGTGATGTACACGCCATACATGAAAGCTGCAAAAAGCGCCACGAGATCGCCGACGACGTGGTCCTGGGCTGAAGCATCACTGATACCGGCGTCGTTGAACACAGTCGTGATATTGCCGAGCATGCAGAGCACGACACCCATGAGTTTGAGCCACACAAACGGCTCTTTGAGGAGGCAAACGCTCAGGAGGAAGGTAAACACGGTCGAAGTCGAGCTTACAATTGTGCTGCTGGTCACGCTGGTCATGTTAAGACTCTGGTTGTACGTAAAGTTGGCTAGGAACCACAGCGGCGAGACAATCGCACTGATCTTGACAATCTGCTTGATCCCAACGTGTCCGGCCGCCCGTACCATGAGCTGGTGGCGAGCAAGCTTGCCATCTTTTTCGTCCCACGAGTCGCCGCGCAGCCAAGCAGCGAACCGTGGCCACGCGATTTGAGAGAGGTACCACAAAGGCAGGTTGACCGAGAACAGTGTGATGCCGACGTAGGTGAGGAAGAACGGGCCTTGGAATCTGAGCTCGTGGAAGATGAACTGCACAAGCACGCTCGCGAACGACCAGATCAGTGCGACGATCACGATGAAGATGACGCCAAGCGTCCAGTCGAATGCCGAGTGTTCTCTCCTCTTGTGCACTGTCTTCAACGGCTCGTCGCCGCGGCTGTAGACGACGGGGGACGCACCGCCGTCGCCTTCTCCTTGGACGAGGCCCGTGCGCTCAGAGAGCTCTCCCATGGCGCCGAAGTCTTCGTCGGACGCTTCGCGCGGCGCGCCTTCTCGTCCAGCCTCGGTGGGTTGAGCTGTACCACCACCTTCGGCTGTTCCGTGTTCCATTTGCGCCGGTTTACGGGACCCTTTATGCACACCATCCTTGGACGCCCCAATCATCTCGCCACGTCATGTTCTTCGCAGGCCCATTGGTGGAGCCTCGTCCCATTTATCACCAATAAACGAGGTGCTGACGAATAGGTTCAAGATGTGGGAAATAAACGTGGCCCACACCAATCCAGACTATTTTCCTGCTTCTACCTTCTTTTATAGTGTGTACCACTCCAGTTGAAGCCCTTCCAGAGATTGCTGCTTTTCGAACTGCGACGATGACACAGGCGCCGTCTCCATTCCCAACGGGCGAAGTGAGCGGCGACAGGACGTTGACCCGTTCTCCCTCGCGCCGCGTCCCAGTCCGCCATGGCGTCCTCGGCGCCGAACTCGCCGCGGCCGCCGCGCCTCCAGCAGCTCCAGTCGCGGCCGCAGCTGATAACCACGCGCTCCATCCCGTCGTCGCCCTCCTCCTCGGTGACTTCGTCCACGGCCGCCGCGCTGCTCTCGCCTCGCCGCGCGCATCCGGGACCTGGATCCAACTTCGCGATGCCATCGACGTTGCCCTCGTCTTCCTTCGTGGCGACACCGCCGTCGTCGACGTCAAGCCAGCAGACGCTCGCCACGCCGCCGGGGAGTGCCACGAACGTCGCGGGCACGCTCCGTGTGGACGTCATGTCGGCACGGAATCTCCACGCTGCGGTGTTGGGGAGCTTGCTCAAGTGGACGGCCAACACGTCCAACCCTTATGTCGTCGTGAAGCTCCATCGTGACGAGTTCACGACCACGACCAAGGACAAGACGCTGAACCCGACGTGGAAAGAAATGGGTCACTTGAAGGTACCGCTGCCGTCCGAGCAAGAGCTGCTCCAGACGGTTGGCTTGCACCGCAGTGTGTTTGACACGGGAAGTGGCCACCATGACGCTTCATCTGGGAAGTTGGGCTCGACAGCTCACAAGCTTCAAGGAGCCAAAATGGGAGGATCCGAGGGAGCCAGTGGAGAGTTCCATTCTTGCTACCCGCATCTCCATGTTCAAGTGTTCCATCAAACTGACCAACTGGACGTCGCGCAGCAGCAACAGAGTCCACGTAGCCGTCGGGTCCTCGACAAGCTGATCGGCGAGGTTAGCATTCCCATTCTGCCCTGTCTCATGTCGAGTTCATCCACCCACCGGTCGTGGTACACTCTTCTCTCTGACGAACATCCAGACGCCGGTCAGATCCAAATCGCGATGCATTATGACGTTGGTGGACTTGAGCCTTTGAAAGGTGATATCGTTCGCCTTGCCGGCTTTGGGGGTATGGAATATTACTCCAAGCTGGTCAATGCGAACGCCAGACTGGAGGTTATCGACGTTTTCCAGGACGAAGTGTTGGTGCAGTACAAGAGCATCGAGAACTGGATGCTCTCTTTCGAAGTACACCGCAATTTGCTATTTGTCGTGCGCCGTCCATCAATGCTCCGGGATGCACAGAGCCAACTGCAAGGCCAGATAGTGCGAGTTCGCCAGTCGCCACTGGTGACTAAGGCCCATAACGTGTGGCAAGCTATACCTCAGAATCAGCGACAGAAGTTACAGCATTTGTATCAGCTTGCGGTATTCTCAGGTGCTGCAGCATATACCGTCGCGAGTAAGAGTGTCAGCACCACGATCAACGATGGAGTGTCTGCAGGCGTCAAGGCCTGCGTGAACGGGAGCTCTGAGGCGGCTAGCCAAGTCTCGCTGGAAGCACTGCGCCTATTCTGGAGTAGCCAGCCTCAGTCAGGACCGCCCCGACCGACGCGCAGAGAAGAAATGCTTCGTTATTTGGAAGGCGGGCCCCTTTCAGGCCGCGGCAAGGTCGTTCAGGCATTCGGTGATATCCAGAGCGACGTCGTTCACCTCGATGAGGAAGAGAAGGTAGAAGAGGACATGTTCGTTTTTTCAGTCGACGCTGAGGAAGTGCACGAAGAGTATGAAGCGGAGGAAGAAGAGGCGAGTCTGGAGACCGGCGAGTTCGACGAAGAGTCCAAGGTGAACGAAGAAGACGACTCGTGGGGAGATGATGTGCCCGACCAGTTGATCTGTCCGATCACGGGATGCCCGATGGTAGATCCGGTTGTCGCGGCTGACGGTCACTCATACGAGCGCGAGGCAATCTTGCAGTGGTTTGCCGGCAGTAACAAGTCACCTATGACCGGCGCGCAGATGGAGACGACCCAGGTTTTCTCAAACTTCACGCTCAAGCGCATGTCGGAAGAACTGCGAGAAAGACGACGCTTTGCCAAACAAGATCTCTGAGGTAACCAAGTGTCTGAGATCGTCAACATCACGATCGAATCCTGAGTGTTTGCATCTAATTTATACTACCCCGTGCCAGCCCGAGTAATGAAGAGACAAAGTTTTGATACAGTAGTCTGTTCATGCCTTTTATTACACGATACTGCCGCCCTTCATCTCTCTGGAAGGGGAGTGAAACTCACCACGCAACGAGTAGACTAGGTCTCATCTGCTCAGTTGTTGAGGGCCTTCTCCCGCTGTCGGTCTTCCTCTCGCTTCTTGTGGATGCATCGAAGAACCTCCATCGCGCAGGCAGGCAGACGCGTGCCCGGGCCGAAAACGGCAGAGACTCCTTGATCGTACAGGAACTGGTAATCCTTGGGCGGGATGACTCCACCGCAAAAGACCATGATATGCTCGGCGTTTTCCTTCTTGAGCGCTTCAATCAGCTGCGGCACGAGCGTGTTGTGGCCGGCAGCCAGAGAGCTCACCCCCACGGCGTGAACGTCGGCATCAATTGCCTGGCGAGCAGCTTCCTCTGGAGTCTACAAATGAAGTGAACAAACATGTCATCCTTATAGTCTGGCGGAACAAACAAAATCGACGACGTACCGAGAAAAGAGGTCCGACATCGACATCGAAACCCAGGTCGGAGAAGCCGGACGCGACGACCTTAGCGCCTCGATCGTGACCATCCTGGCCCATCTTGGCAACCAACAAACGCGGGCGACGACCCTCGGTCTCAGCAAACTCCTCGATTGCCTTAACCACTTCGTTGTACTCACGCTCGGCTTCTTCGTTGTACTGGAAGCTCTGACGGTAGGCACCAGACACGACCGAGCTCTTCGGAATGTGGCGACCCCACTCGGCCTCGAGAGCGTCTGAGATCTCGCCAACAGTGCAGCGTGCGCGTGCCGCCGCGATAGCGAGCTTGAGCAGGTTCATCGGGTGCTTGCCCGGGCCAGTGCTCTCCGTGAGCTTGGCCGATTCGCGCAGAGTGGCGAGACACTCCTGAGCCTTGGCCTCATCGCGGTTCGCTTTGGTCGATTCAATGCGCTTGATTTGCTTCTTGCGGACCATCGTGTTGTCGATCGTGAGCACCTCAACGGAGTCGCCGTCCTGCACGACGTATTTGTTCACGCCGACGATCGTCTCTTCGCGCGAGTCGATACGTGCTTGTTTGCGCGTCGCACTCTCCTCGATGCGAAGCTTAGCCATACCCGACTCGATGGCCTTGGCCATGCCGCCAAGCTCCTCAACTTCTTCGATGACCTTCATCGCCTCCTCCACGAGGTCGTTGGTGAGCGATTCCATCAAGTATGAGCCGCCCCACGGATCAGCGACACGTGGGATGCCCGTCTCTTCCTGGAGGATGAGCTGCGTGTTACGAGCCATACGAGCCGAGAACTCAGTGGGCAGACCGAGCGCCTCGTCGAGAGCGTTCGTGTGCAGCGACTGTGTGCCGCCCATGACAGCAGCCATAGCCTCCACGGTTGTTCGAATAATGTTGTTGAACGGGTCCTGTTCGGTCAGCGAGTACCCGGACGTTTGACAATGCGTGCGCAGCAAAAGACTCTTCGGATTCTTGGGCTGGAACTTCTCCTTCATCATCTTGGCCCAAAGCGTACGAGCCGCGCGCAGCTTTGCAACCTCCATGTAGAAGTTCATACCAATCGCAAAGAAGAACGACAGGCGCGGCGCGATAGCGTCGACATCGAGCCCTGCAGCCTCCGCCGCACGCACGTATTCGATGCCGTCGGCGATCGTGAACGCCAGCTCGAGCTTGGCGTCGGCACCGGCCTCCTGCATGTGGTATCCGGAAATGGAGATCGAGTTGTACTTGGGCATGTTCTCAGACGTGTAACCGAAAATGTCCTGGATGATGCGCATCGACGGTGTCGGTGGGTAGATGAACGTATTACGCACCATAAACTCCTTCAAGATATCGTTTTGGATCGTGCCCGAGAGGAGCTTCTGGTCCACGCCTTGCTCCTCGGCCGCGACGATATACATGGCGAGAATGGGCAACACGGCACCGTTCATGGTCATGGACACGGACATCTTGTCGAGAGGGATGCCGTTGAACAGAATTTTCATGTCCTCGACCGAGTCGATGGGCACACCGGCCATGCCGACGTCGCCACGCACGCGCGGGTGGTCCGAGTCGTATCCGCGATGCGTCGCCAAGTCGAAGGCCACACTGAGACCCTGCTGCCCGGCCTTCAAGTTCTTGTGGTAGAACGCGTTCGACTCCTCGGCGGTTGAGAAGCCGGCGTACTGACGAACGGTCCAGGGCTTGGCTGTGTACATGGTCGCGTACGGGCCACGCGTGTAGGGAAAGGTCGCCGGTGCCTGTGCGAGGTGGAGGTGCTCGAGGTCTTTCTGGGTGTACAGCGGCTTGATGTTGATGCCCTCGGGCGTGCGCCAGACTAGCGCGTCTGTCGGGTCCTTGCCCTTGAGCTCCTTGGTGGCCTGCTTGACCCATTCCGGCGGGTACGTCTCGACGCTGAGGTCGGTCGTGGCCAGCGCGCGCGTCGCGAGCTGCGGCCGCAGGCGGCGCGCCGAGGCCACGGCCGACGAGGCCGCGCGGCGGTGGGAGACAGTCGCGCGCCACATGAGCAATGTGCTAGTGCGTTCGCTCAATCGGTGAGCCGCCAGGCGCGTGTCCAGTGCGCGATGCGTTCCGAGGGGAGGTGCTCGCCTGAGCGGCTCAGGAGCTCGGCGGATCTTCAAGTTACGAGCGCCGTGTCATGGGCAGAGATTAAACAAATTACGGATCTAGACGTATTTAGCCACCATAACGATGATCGGATTGGCTGAAAAGCGAATGATGACGGAACCAATTTACTGGGCGAGCCACACCTTGCCGTCCAATCCCAACGTTCGACGGAATTCGTCTGCATCTTGCAACCTACTATTTTAGTGTTATATACTAAATTAGATCATGCATCCATAATGTCCTACATTAGGACTATGGATCGAGCAGGTTCGGGAACATGGAGCCGTTGAAGTGGCGAAGGCCCGTCCGCGAAACGGCACCACCTTGCCAAGGACGTCACGCCCGCCCACGCGCTTGACGCCGCTCGACCGAACAGACGCGGTCTCCTTGTTCGGGCGTTTCCGCGAAACGACCGCCAACGGGCTCTTCTGGACCGCCAGGCTGCGGGCTGCGACGAAGCGCAGATCATTTTCCACCAACGTACGTACGAGTGTCCGCGCAGAAGCGAGCTCGCGCCGTTGGCCGCCGTAGCAGGCCCGGCCGGAGAATATTCTCTATATTCCCCCCGACACACGATCTCGTGACGCACGGATTGCCTCAGCGCATACTGAGCGCGAGACACTCGGCGCGGCCCAGTCGCCATCGCCTCATCCGCGTCGCCATCCCTCCCTCTCTCTCGTTCTTTCTCTCTCTCTCTCGGCTGGCCTGCAGTGCCATTCGCACTCTTCAACTCGCTCCGCCATGCGCAAGCGCACCGCCGCTGAGGCCGACTTCGACCGCGACACTCCCGACTTCGCCGGGGCCTTTCCGGGTCGATCGGGCGGCAGCTGCGGCGGCGTCCGTGCTGCCGCCGGCACACGCAGTCAGTCGGCCGAGGAGACTACGCGCCAGCTCCTCGAGTCCCCCGTGCCGCTCGCGTGGGAGCGCATCACCGAGAGCGTGGAGCCCGCCGGTGGCGCGTGTCACACGCGCATGCGCGCGGCGCCGCGCCCCAAGCAGGCCAAGCTACCGCTCGATGACGCCGCAATGGACGCCACTTCACAACAAGACCACGACGACGACGACGACGACGACGACGAGCAAGTCGCCGAGCTCACGATGTCCCTGCCGCCGCTGATCGCCCCCCGCCCGCGCCGCGTCGTGTCGCCCGAGCTCGTCTTCGAGGCCTCGCGCACGCGCTCGCCGACGGCCACGAATGCGCGCCGCACCTTCTGCCCCATCGACCGCCCCGACGTCGAGATCACGAGCCCGCCGCCGCGCGCCATGAACCCCGTCGTGCTCGACTCGCGCTTCAAGAACATGCAGCGCCTTGACCTGCGGCTGGACGCGCGCGATGCGCCGCTGCAGCCCTTCCACCGGCCGTACGCTCAGCGCGTCGGCGGCGGCGCGCCCGCGATGGTCTTCGCCGCGCCCGCCAAGGTCGTGCCGCTCGCCATGGACATCGTCCTCGTAGCGAAGCCCCCTCGACCAGAAGAGCCATGTACAAAGTTTCCGCCTCGTAAAGTGTATATGAGAACCCAATGAAATAGTATGAACGAGCGTGTCTATTCCCCCGATGAAGCCTCACTTCAATGCAAAGCCCACGGCGTGGCTTTCCGTCCGCACGCGACGTGCGACGGGAGCCCCATCTGCGAAACGCAGCGGCCTCGGCAGCGAGAGCGGGACTGTCCGCTCTCGGTGGCGAGGGCCTCCGTGGGATCTTGAGCTGCTGGTTCATCGGCGGTCGTAGCCCAGGATGGGCGCGAGCCACTTCTCCGTCTCCTCGAGCGACTGGCCCTTGCGCGCGGCGTAGCTCTCCACCTGCTCCTTGCTGATCTTGCCGACGGCGAAGTACTGGGACGCAGGGTGCGCGAAGCAGAGCGCGCTCACAGCCGAGCCCGGGAGCATCATGAAGCTGTCCGTGAGCGTGAGCCCCGCGAGCTCCTCGGCCTTGAGCAGGTCCCAGAGCACACGCTTCTCTGTGTGGTCCGGCTGCGACGGGTACCCTGGCGCCGGTCGGATGCCGTCATACTTGACCTTGAGCAGGTCTTCCTGCTTGAGCTCCTCGCCGGCTGCATAGCCCCAGTCGTGGACTCGCATCTCGCGGTGGATGTACTCGGCAAAGGCCTCGGCGAGACGGTCGCCGAGCGCCTGCGACATGATCTTGTTGAAGTCGTCATGCTCAGCCTCGAACTTTGTCGCGAGCTCCTCGACGCCGAAGACGCCGACCGCGAAGCCGCCGATGTAGTCGGTCGCGTACGCGTCGGCGCCACTGCTCTTGGGTGCGACGAAGTCGGCGAGCGACATGTACGGGTCGTTGGTCTCCTTCTCGGCCTGCTGACGCAGCATGCAGAACTTGGAAACGGGCGTGTCCGGCGCCGATGGGTCACACACGATCACGTCGTCGCCCTCGCGGTACGCCGGGAAGATGCCCGAGACACCCTTGACCTTCATGAGCTTCTTGTCCATGATCTCTTTGAGCAGCTTTTGAGCCTCGTCGAAGACCTTGCGTGCCTCGGCGCCGACCGACTCGTCATCGAATATCTTGGGGTACCCTCGGTTGGGGTACCGGCCGCGCAGCTCCCACGTCTGGAAGAAAGGGTTCCAATCGATGAACGGCACGAGTGTCTCGAGGTCGAGGTCGTCGATGAGCCGCACGCCCACGCGGTTGACCTTCTGGAACGGCGGCGTGGCCGCGAAATCGATGTTGTACGATTTCTTCAGCGCCGTGCCGTAGCTCACGAGCTTGATATCGTCGAGCGACGCGTAGTACTCCTCGCGTAGTTCTTCATACTCCTCCATGAGCTCCTCGACAAATTCCTCTCGCTCCTCGTCCTGGCGAAGCAAATTGCCAACGACCACGACACTGCGCGAGGCGTCCAGCACGTGGATCACTGGATGCTCGGGTGTCGAGAAGTGCGGCGCAATCTTGACGGCCGCGTGCATCTTCGACGTCGTCGCACCGCCGACCATGAGTGGGATCTTGAGTCCGGCCTTGTTCATCTCACGCGCGACGTGAACCATCTCGTCAAGGGAGGGCGTGATCAGGCCCGATAGGCCGATAATGTCAACTTTCTCCTCCTTCGCGACGCGGAGGATGTCCTCGCACGGCACCATCACGCCCATGTCGATGATCTTGTAGTTGTTGCAGCCCAGTACAACACCAACGATGTTCTTGCCAATGTCATGGACGTCGCCCTTGACCGTGGCCATGAGCACCTTGCCGGCGTATTGCGAGTCTTCGTCCACCTCAGCGAGCGTCTCCCCGTTTGCTTCGGCGGCTCGGCGGCTCGCGGCTTTCTCTTCTTCCATGAAGGGCAGCAAGTAGGCCACAGCCTTCTTCATCACTCGCGCCGACTTGATTACCTGCGGCAGGAACATCTTGCCTGAACCGAAGAGGTCGCCGACCACGTTCATGCCGTCCATCAACGGACCCTCAATAACGTCGAGCGGACGCGCACACGCGAGGCGCATCTCCTCGACGTCCTGGTCGATGAACTCGGAGATCCCTTTCACGAGCGAGTGTGTGAGGCGCTCAGCGATGGGCTTGGAGCGCCACCCCTGAGCGTTACCGGCGTTGGGGTCCACGCCGCCTTTCTTGAGCGCCTCCTGCTTCTCCTTCTCGATGAGCGAGCGTTCAAGCAACGCCTCTGTGGCATCTGGGTGGCGGTTAAGGACCACGTGTTCAACAAGCTTCAGCAGGTCGGCTGGGATGTCGTCGTACACCTCAAGCATACCGGCGTTCACGATACCCATGTCCATTCCAGCCGCGACAGCGTGGTATAGAAACACGCTGTGAATGGCCTCACGAATGACGTTGACTCCGCGGAACCCGAATGACAAGTTGGAGACGCCACCACTGATCTTGGCGTACGGGCACGCTTCCTTGATTCGGCGCGTGGCGTTGATAAAGTCCACACCGTAGTTGTTGTGCTCCTCCATACCAGTGGCGATCGTGAGAATGTTGGGATCGAAGATAATATCCTCCGGTGGAAAGCCGACGCGGTCCACGAGGATGTCGTACGACCGCTTACAAATGCGGAGCTTCTCCTCCTCTGTCGCGGCCTGGCCTTCCTCGTCAAAGGCCATGACGACTACCGCCGCTCCATGACGCTTCACGATGCGTGCATGCTCGCAGAACAGGTCCTCGCCGACCTTGAGGGAGATTGAGTTGACGATACACTTGCCTTGCACGCACTTGAGGCCGGCCTCCACGATGTGAAACTTGGACGAGTCGACCATGAACGGCACCTTGGATACATCGGGCTCCGTCACGGCGATCTTAAGGAACCGCTCCATGGCGGCGACACCGTCGAGCATGCCGTCGTCGACGTTCACATCGATGACCATGGCGCCGTCCTCGACCTGCTGACGCGCGATGTCCATGGCCGTGCCGTAGTCACCCTTGAGGATGAGCTTCTTGAATCGGATCGAACCGGAGATGTTGCAGCGCTCGCCGACGTTCAGGAAAGAGAACCGCTCCTTGGTTACGACGAGGTCTTCGAGGCCCGAGAGCCACATGAATGGGTCTTTCAGGTCCGGGAGTGGGCGCGGTGAGTAGCGCTCCGTCATCTGCGTCATCGCGCGGATGTGCTTTGGCGTGGTGCCGCAGCAGCCGCCCATCATGTTGACCAGATTGTCCTTGCAGAACTCTTCACAGTACTCCGCCATGAGCTCCGGGCTGTCGTCATAGCCGCCCATGGCATTCGGGAGACCGGCGTTCGCGTACACCGACACAAAACACTCGGCGACGTTCGAGAGACGCTGCAGGAACGGCTTCATCTGGTTGGCTCCAAGCGCGCAGTTGAGCCCGATGCACAACGGCTTCGAGTGGCGCAGACTGACATAGAAGGCCTCGGTGGTCTGGCCCGACAGCGTGCGTCCACTCATGTCGACAATAGTGCCGGAGATAAAGAGCGGCAGACGACGACCCGTCTTCTCTTGGTACTGGTCGATGGCGTACACTGCGGCCTTGGCATTCAGAGTGTCGAAGATGGTTTCGACCAGGAGAATGTCCGAGCCGCCGTCGACAAGACCTTCGACCTGTTCGTAGTAGGCTTCAACCAGCTCGTCGAAGGTGACGTTTCGGAAACCCGGATCTTCAACGTTGGGCGAGATCGAGAGCGTGCGGTTGGTCGGGCCGATGGAGCCGGCCACGAAGCGTGGCTTCAGTGGATCCTTGGCCGTGACCTCGTCCGCGACCTCGCGCGCGATCTTGGCCGACTCGTAGTTGAGCTCATAGACAAGGTGCTCCATCTTGTAGTCGGCCTGCGCGATGGTCGTGCCGCTGAAGGTGTTGGTGCCGATGAGCTGCGCGCCGCCGATCTCCATGTACTCGCGGTGGATGTCCTTGATGATCTGCGGCTGCGTGATCGAGAGCAGGTCGTTGTTGCCCTTGACGAGAGCGTCGAAGTCCTTGAAGCGCTCGTTTCGGAAGTCCTCCTCCGAGAGCTTGTGCATCTGGATCATCGTGCCCATGCCGCCGTCGAACATGAGGATGCGCTGCTTCATGAACGCCGTGAGGTACGCGAAGATGTCGGTCTCGCCGCGCACGAACGGCCGCTGCAGCATCGCCACCTCCTCGGGCGTGACCTCGTGGCGGTTGAACGACATGGTCAAGAACTCGGTTGGTGTCGGTTCCAACTAGTTGGCGCGGAGACTGTTGGTGTTGGCGAGGCGAAGAAGACCAAAGCGCGCGTGGCCGAGTCGGGACTCGGGACGGACGCGATGCACACAGCGAAGGTCAGGAGAGAACAGCTCTTCTCCTGCGTTCGCTCGCTTCTCGACTCAACTGGGAATGGAATGGGCGGGAGAGTCCAAGAGAGGGGGCCAACACGGGACCAACGAACCCCCGAGAAGGGCGCGACATGATCGCTCAAACAGGCACGCCTCGACAGAAGTGTACTGCGGGCTCTAACATTTATTATTTCATACCGGTTATTCAATATCAGATGTACCAAAATGATTTTGGTGGTACAAAATGTTGATGATTTGTAAAAGGTAACGAAAAGATAAGAGTTCCCGAAAAGAGGTGTTCAGCGGGAGGAACTGGTATTTTTACAGAGCGTAAAAAGGAAACTCCCACTCTCGGGCCTTCAGTTGTGTCACTCAAGCGCGGGAAAGGCTCCCATCTAGCGGCTGTCCGTCGACAGGAACGTGCCTGGTGAGCAGCTCATTGGACTTTCGAATGGTCTGGTGCTTGGGATGGGAGAAGCGACGACACGACATGGCTACGCTTTCTAGTCGCATCGTGGTGAGCCTCATGCGCCAGAATGGAGTCGCTCCAGATCCGTCTGCATCTTTATGAAATGCGCCACCAGCATCTCCTGACGTCGCGCCGCTTCCTCGAGATGTGAACTGATCTCGCTCAACGCCTGGGCCATCGCTGCGGAGACGCCTGTCCCGGCTGTAGCGGACGAACGACGCACGACGTTGTTGAGGCGGGCGGCTGTGGTCGCGATCGGTACGAAGCTCGAGTTCTTGCGTTGCTCGTTTTGTAGCATCCGCAGCGAGGCGCTCGTCGCAGCATTGCCAATTGGCAATCGCGAATGGCTGGGCTGGCGCACAATCGTCAGCTTTGGCTCCGGCAGTAGCGGCATCTTGTCAAGCGGCAGCGGTGCCACACCAACGTCTTTAGTGTCGGTTGTCGATGTCTGGCCCAAGCCAGTCTTCTTCGGTGACGGTGGTTTGATCGGCTGACGTGATCGCGCAACCTGTGCCATCTTGGCCTGCATCGCAGGGAACAACGCTAGAGCGTCGAGAAAGCGATTCCTCGAAAGCATGCGCAGCTCGCAAAAGCAAAGCGTTCGAACTGTGGCACGCCGTCGGTTGTCTGGACTAAGGATCGCCATTTCGCCGAAATACTGGTTCTCGCCAAGAATTCCAATCTGATTTCCGTTCCGCATCACCTCCACAGCTCCACGAAATATGAAGAACATTTCGTGGCCAATCTCACCCTCGATGATGACGTCTTCCAGAGGTGCGAAGTGGATCATGCGCATGTTCAGGGCAAGTTCAAGCAGAAAATTTGGGTCGCTGCCGGTGAAGAATGGGAACTTGCGAAGGAACTGGTCATTGATGCTCAGCGCGATCTTCGAACGAAGTTTGGAAGAGAGCTCACTGAGGATCTGCATTTCCCCATTCAGTTTGCTCTCTCGAGATTGTCGTGTGTTATGGTAGAACTCTCGAATTTCGATTCGTACTTTCATGGGCAGCTCTCGAGCCGCCATATACTCGTTGACTTCATCCATCTTGGCACGGAAGCGGGTTTCTGCTATGGTCAAACTAGACACGAGCTCTACGATCTGAACAGAGTCAGCACTGATTAGCAAGCTCCCACAGAATAAATTCCACGAAGGCCTGCCGAATACTACTCACATTTGTGATTCCGTACGCGAAAATTCCACCTCCGATGATCATGGCAAAAATACAGAACAGCCGTTCGTCCGCGTTGGTACCCGAGATATCACCGAAACCAATTGTAGCACTGAAATTCATGCAGGAGTGAGCGAGACGCTTTGTCAGGTTACTCCAGACAGTCTTACAGCGTCATAACAGCGAAGTAAAGCGCGGCGACATAGCGATCCCATCTGGTTCCGTACGGGTCGTTAAGCTTGTTGATCACTATCCAGTTCTTGTCGCTTGTCTGGCCTGCACCGATCGCGTGGAAGGTGCAGCTGAACCAGTGTGACACGAACACGACCATAAGAATGTACTTGAGCAAGGATGTTAGCGTGGAGCGGATGAAGATTGCATTACGGATGCGACGGAAGATGCGCGATATCCGCAGGAGCCGCAGCAAGCGCACCAATCGAAGTAGCTTGAGCGAATGACGCAACGATGAGCTGGCAATACCCATCGTGTCCGGAAGTAGCTGATCGTACGGGATCGCAGCGACTATGTCGACAACAAACCAACTGGATAAATATGCTTTTGCAGCGGCTCGGCGGTTATACTGGACCGAGCCATCGACTTCGACGGCTGTGTTGAACGTGACAAGCTGCAACGTTTATGTGGTAAGAACGCTTCTTCCAGAAGTAGTAGTGCGAACTGAGACTACTCACGATGTCGAACATGAAGAAAAAGTCCAAAAACGTATCGAAGTTGTCTTCAGATGAGTCACTTGGATCGAACGACGCGCGAAACTACACACCCAATACCTGTCAGCACTCTTGTGATATCCACCAATCGTCACGATGCACTACCGGCAAGACGAACGCGTTGTACAAAATGAAGAGAATGCTGAGCAGGTCCCACACCAAGCGGATCCGTCCATGAGGGTTGATCATCTTCTTGGATCGGGAGAACTCCTTTGCTTGCACGCGCATTGTGTTGCGTTTGATCAGGTGGCGAAGCGTCGGACTGCTCACCATTACAGGTGTAGCGGAGGCCAATGCCTTCATCTCGATGAGTGCAGCATCTGAGATGATATCCGGAGCAACTGTCTTTTTGCTACGAGTTCGATCCCCATCGCCTGACCCCACCGAACGGCTTGACACGCCTCGTTCCATATTAGTCGGCTCCTTCCCCTCCGAATGTGCTCCACCGTTGTCGTCGTCATCTTCCTCCTCCAGAATTTTATTGCCGTCGCCATCCTCATCCTCGGCTGAAAGCAACGCTGACTGTTGAAACTTAGTCGCCAAATTGACCTTTTGGTAGTTCTCGTACTCTTCGCCAGGCGAAAGGGTCATCACAATTCCTCGAGACTTGGCCGGACCTGCTACTTCGCCATTCGCAACATCAAGACCTCCACGCACGAGTGTGCCTGAGATCTCCTCTTGAAGATGTGTTCGCCGCCGAAGACGCGCAGTGTAGAACTGGTCAAGATCCAGTTGCTGGGCATAGCGCTGCTGTAAGTTATATGCTGAGCAGACCAGGTAGGATTTGCTTACCAGTTCATCGTTCTGCTTCGGTTCGAATAGGTGGATGACTCGCCTGGATCCTCTCCGGATGTTCATCTAGCCATGGGTGAATGTGAGTGCGTCTCGCAAACCAGCACTCGAAGGCAATTGTACCTTCGCTCGATCAATCGTTCTTGGCGGTTTGGCCCCAGCCGCAGATCCGCTTTTCGTTGGAGAACCCGGGCGGACAGGATGATCGACTGCGAATGCATCTCGTGTTTCGTCTCCTGCCGTCTGCAGCGGAGCGACTTTGGACATGATGCGAGACGGGCGCTATCACACCGTCGATCGCATGCAGCAGTGAATCAACGCTACCGACCCCGTAGGCTTCTATGTAACGTTGCCGAGGAGACTGGAGCAAGACAGATATGCGCCTTAAGCGTAGCATCTATTTTCCCCCAATCTCACATGATGTTCGGTTGCGAATATAGCCTCACGACCGATATAACGACCAGTAGATACAATGCTCTGGCGAGAAAACCACAGTTTAAAGAGAAAAAAAACGAGCAAGTACCGTGGAAGCGCCACTGTGATATTGTAGATTGTCTTTGGCTAGATTCCGACCAAACTGAGAAGAGTATCGCAGCTTACGCGTAATACTGCAGACTTGTCTTCTTCTTGGCCGCGACGACACCGATGCCTTCCATGAAGTCTTCGTGTTTGATGATGCTCGAGTCGCGTCGCAACGCGAGCATACCAGCCTCCACGCAAACCTGCAAGAAGTAGCGTTAGGGTGGTGTCCACTGAGTCAATCTAGTCGCCGTCATGT
The DNA here is from genome assembly GCA_023335855.1 of Pythium scleroteichum. Classification (NCBI taxonomy): domain Eukaryota; phylum Oomycota; class Peronosporomycetes; order Pythiales; family Pythiaceae; genus Pythium; species Pythium scleroteichum. The sequence goes on along the minus strand of JAADVR010000554.1, from coordinate 7,298 downwards.
CCACGTACCGCCTTCAGCTGTGCACCGTTGAAATCGTCTGTGCATCGTGCCAGTTCGTCGAAATTGACATCTACAATTCGCCAGCATTAGCTCATTCCGTTATGACAGCCCTAGGCAGATAAGCAACGTACCGTCCATATCGACGTTCATCTTTCGCGAGTGGATCTGCAGAATTCGTGCACGCGCCTCCTCGGTCGGGTGGGGCAGCTCGATCTTGCGGTCCAAACGACCAGATCGCAGTAGCGCCGGGTCTAGCACGTCCGGTCGGTTCGTCGCGGCGATGACCTTGATTTTTGTGTTTGCCGTGAAGCCGTCAAGCTGGTTCAGCAGCTCAAGCATCGTTCGCTGCACTTCGCGGTCGCCCGACTGCTCGCCGCCGAATCGCTTCGTGCCGATCGCATCCAGTTCGTCGATGAAAATAATCGCTCCGCCCTTGTCCTTGTCCTTGCACTTCTCCTTTGCGAGCTCGAACGCGTCGCGCACGAGCTTGGCGCCGTCACCGATAAACATCTGCACGAGCTGCGGGGCCGCGAGTTTGAGGAAGATCGCATCAGTCTGCTTGGCACATGCACGCGCGAGAAGTGTCTTGCCCGTGCCCGGCGGGCCGTGGAGAAGCACGCCCTTCGGCGGCTGGATGCCGATGGCTTCAAATTTTTCGCGGTGGGTCATGGGCAGCACGACGGCCTCCACGAGTTCCTGGATCTGCTTGTCCAGACCACCAATATCGCTGTACTCTTCGGTGGGCTTTTCGTCGACCTCCATAGCCTTGACGCGCGAGTCGTACTCGGCCGGGAGCTTCTCGAGGATCAGGTACGAGTCCTTGTTGGTGCCGACGAGATCATTCGGCACGAGCTGCTCCGAGTCGACAAGACCGGGGATCGGCAGGAAGATGGTCTGGCGCGTCGAAGTCTTGATGACGGCACTCTTGCCCTTGCGCGCGGCGTCGACGTCGGTCGCGGCGCCGTCCTGCTCGTCCTCGTCGTCCTCGAGCTCGAGGATCTCGACGACGTTGCCCACGAGGTACGGCAGCTGCTTGTTGAGCTTGACCTTTTCGTTGTTTTCTTTGATGCGCTCGCGCTGCGAGTTGGTCTCGTGGTTAATGCGCTGGATGTCACTGCGCATGATGCGGATGTCGTTGTCCAACAGGCGGATGCGCTGGCGCAGCTCATCGTTCGACATCAGCAGGATCTCCGGGTCCAGCCCCTCCTCGGCGCCGCCCCAGATGTCGCTCGACTCGAGGCTGCTCATCGTAGACGGTGTGCGGCGACGAAATACAGCGCGCGGGCTCTTCCGCGGGCTTCGAGGCGATCGATCGCGTTCGCCGGCTTGCACTCTTTCTCCAAATCCTCCCCCAGCGTAGACAGCGTATTTCAACCAATCAAAAGCTGTGATAAGGTAATAGAAGAGATCATTGGAGGAAAACAATTCAACCAAGATCTTTGTTGAAAACAGCAACTTCAAAGTCGAGAGGTTTTAAACACTTCGCACTGTGGCTCTTTTGTCGGAAGATACACCAAAAGCGAACCCATTTTGAACCTGACACATGTCGCAGATTGTCAAAAGTGGGCAAGTCGTCGAAGTTTTGGTGCCAACAACTTCCGTCGTAGAGGCTTGCCGCCAGGTGACATCGATAAACCTGATGCGAGCAATGTGTCAATCAATAAACTCCGATGGAGACATTCCCGGGCATGGCAAGATGCCAAAGCCATGCAGGATGTGCATTACTTCGAGTCGGCCGATCTGAAAGTGAGGGAACACCGGATGATTTGGTCAGCTAAGCTGTCAATGTCGGCAAATAGAACAACGAGAGTTGCACTTGCAGTGGCCGATCATCGACACTGACGCACTGAATTCTAGCACATTTTGAGACTACACTACAGAGGATCGTCGCTAATCCAAGGCGCCTTGCCACTTAACCGCACAGCTTACGGTCACCATCTCGCTGTCAGCCGTCCGGTCCGTGAGTTTCTTAGTAGGATCTTCTGGTCCACACGACTGAATCACAACTTCTTCGGTACTCGCGTCAAAAGACACGCGAACTTCGGACTCTGAGCGAGTGCAGTAACGAGCAGGTTAGCAACATTAGTGTATCCCCAGGCAAAGGTCAAAGCGCGAACCTGGATTGAAAGGCCGTAGATATCGAAGTAACTTGGATTTCAGCTGCTGAATTGGGCCAGTTTCGACACTTCGCGCCCCATAAACAGCATATATCTTCTGCGACGTGATTGTGCCACTGACGCTAGCTTTGCGTACGACATACTTCATTGAGTCAGAAAGTGACATTCTGTCAGCGAGGCCAGGCTGCGTGAATACTAAAGGTGAATGGCTTCTCGGTGGGCATAATGCGGAAAATCACCAACCTCAATCCATAATCGGTGCCAGTAGACACCTCTGTAGTTTCCGTCGAGCTGTCGAAGTTTGAGATCAATGATCTGTGCAACGTGGGTATGTTCGAACGGCAAGAATGGGATGACCTGGCAGTTGACGATTTGAGGAGTTGCCCACGAACTACTACCCATAGAAGATATTTACCTGATCCACCATCTTGCCGAAACTGAGCCGAGCCCATTGGGTGTCTAAAGCTCCCTTCACAGCGTTTTCTAGCTCAGCAGGCGGAACATCCTCTCGATTCTCGTAGTTGATGATGACATGCTCCATTTCCTTGACACCAATATCGGACACGAGAATGAATATGACCTGCAGGTATTCAAACAAGTTAGTCCGTAGAGTTAGTTGTCCAAGTCAACACAATACCCTACATTGCTCGTGTCAATTGTCTTGCTCACACCATTTTTGTAATACGACAACCGCGCTCGATCGCTGACAGCTTCCATGATAGCTATGAGGTACATTGAGTTCTCATCACGCCAAGTTTTCAGCTCATGGCGAAAACTACCCACTCACCGTCAAGCGTGTGCGGAATGACTTTTTGCACCTCATCAAATAGCACGACAGCTTTCCCTGAACAGTATTGCAAATGCTCTACTAGTCTTGTCTTGATTTGTGTGTGGTATTCTGTGATCGGGTTGGAGAACGAGTCGCTGAAGTCTTCACCGCTAAATTTCAATACCACCCATGGGAGTCAGAGAGGTGGTTGTTCACACGAGAGCATCTAGGCTACTCACCGAAAGATTAAGAGGCCTGTCGGTAGCCTTTTCTCACTGTTCGGTAGTTTTCGTTGACGCTTGAACAGACTCTCGGCGAGTAGATTGGACATCTCTGTCTTGCCCGTGCCCGTTGGACCAGTGATGGCTAACACCATCGGCGTGCGATCCTTGGCAGACTTGCGCCTGGGTCGGTGTGGAGTCAGTGAATCATGGCAACAAAACAGGGAAGAAAATACCCCGGCACCTACGAGAACTCCCAGGACTCAACGGCTGCAACGACAGACTCGATCGCGCGATCCTGTGCGACGAGATTCTTTTTCAGGTACGCACGCACTGATACCGCTGGCTTATCCACAAACACGCATTGTTCTGCAGGCGCAGGTGGTCAGCCACGCGAAGGCAGCGGTTGACTGGGTGCAGGTCCTACCTCCGATTCCCGAGTGGTAGCCAGCCCATTCGATGGCTTCAGCCGCGGACTCCTTGCCCTTCTCGAGCCATTTCTTCCACTCGACAGCGTCCACTTGTGGCACGAGAATCGCCATGTAGACGGCACAGCCCATCGCGAGCCAGAGGCCACTAGAGAGCCGCGAGAGAGGTGACCCGCGCACGCCAATGCGCGCCATTTTCAAGGCCGTGGTGTTGGGCACTTGAATTGGTGAAGATGAACGGGCCGGACAACTCCACTCCATCGGAAACCCATCAAAGGAGAGAACCCGTGTAACCAACTACAAAAGTAACCTAAAGAGATGTAACCATGGCATAGTTGACTTTTAGGATGAGCCTCCGAACCAGGCGCGCGAGATGGTGACTATGTCACTCGGAAGCTGTTCCGTCGCGCAGTACGAGTAGGCGAACGAGGTGACATCATGGCGTCGTCTTGGGTGCGCGATGGCCGCTTCCAGTGCAGTGAGACTCCCTGTGAGTCACGACGCGTTGGTCAGCATCCCACCACTGCTGTCCACTTCCACATACCGTCATACAGCGAGCAGTTGCCAGCATGCGCCTCTGCACTGTGCGTTCCCTTTGTCGCGTGGGAGAGGGAGCGGCGCGGTGTCACGTCGACCACGCGCGCGCCCATCAGCTGCAGCGCCTCGAGGCAGCATTCTTTCTCGCGCTCGCTCACGAAGCTGCACGTGACGGAGCTATTGAAGTCGCTCGACCAGATTTTGAGCCCAAGAGCACTGACGACACACTTTCGCGGCTCGCGGAGCGTGCGCATGTGGCTGTTACTCTTTTTGGGCTTGTAAGCATAGTGTACGACGCGGTCGGTGGGGTTCACAGACAGCTCTCCCGGGTGAGGAGATCGACGCAGCTCCTTGGACACCGCGTCCTCCAACACAAGGTGCGCCTTGAACTTGACAACGTACGAGGCGGGGCGAGCCTTTGGCGCTGTGAAGACTTCCATGGGGCTTCTACTCCTTCGTGGGTTTTGTTGGTTTCCCTTGGCCGAACCTGCTTCAACGTTTGGATGAGAACATGTTATAAGGCTCGCAAAAATTGATTGTTGAATGCCACGCTGTCTATGAGTATGGTTTTGATAGCTAGATGATAAGTGGCTTGTCGGCTGTGATGGCGTACAAACCGAGGACGATGAAGGCCGCTAGTAAAGATACACCGACGCTGACGGCTGCGTAGCGATACGCGAAGCGGATGTTGCGTGACGCGAGCGCATCAATCTCGCTGATCCACGTCGAGACTGTCGAGAGCGATCCACAGAAGCCCACAATGAGGCCACCGTCACCAACAAACTCGTACGCGCGGTACGCGGTGCCACCGCGGTTAGTCGTAGCGCTGCCGATGAGTAGGATAAAACAGCTAAGGATGGTCGCTGAGACATTCGCGATGAACGTGTACCATGGAAAATCCTTGCACTGCGGTTTGCTGTTGGACAGCGACAGGTAGTAGCGCAGCATTGCGCCCAACGGCGCGAGAGTCAGCGCGAAGAGCCGCGAGCTCGGGTAATTCCCGAATCCAACGAACGGAGGGATCCACAACCAGAAGAACAGGATCCACGCCACGATAACCCAGACGGGAGAAATGTGCTCGTGGGATGGCTGGAACTGCTCGTCCTGCGTGATCTCCGCGACGAGATCCTTGGAGGCTTCTCGCGCGGCAACGAGAGCGCCCTTCGTCGAGGCCATTCGACGGGCGACACCGTCGGCGAGGTTGTTGGTGCCAACCTGGTCGAACTGGTGGATGGTACGATCTAGATCGAGGTGGAGCTGCTTGGCGTCGACGGTTGGCTTCGGGAAAGGCACCGACTGAGTAGAGAGGTAACCGATTAGGGCCTCGGCTGCGTGGATGCCGCATCGGAATCCGGCGAAAGCACTGGCAATCTGGACACCGACCATGAGCACGGCAGTGACGATAAGTCCGTGGACAATCTTCGCAGCGACGCCGACATCCCAGCTCGCGAACGTGGTGCAGCAGCCGCAGAAACCGGTCGTGACTCCTGTGATATAGATGCTGTACCGATCGCGAAAAAGCGGTTTGCAGCGCACAGTGAGACCCATCACGAAGCAGCCGACGACGTTCGGAAGGAAGAACCTGCCGCCTAGAAGACGTAGCAAACCGCCATCGTCCCAAGTGAGATGGTTCGTGAACTCGGTCAGGAGGATGCGAAGTCCCACGCCAAGGTACGCGCCGACACTGATGCTCACGACCGTGGGGAGGTATTTCTTCAGGGCGTCGCGCGACACACACATGAAGCGGAGCGACGTGTCCACCTGGTCGGTCGCGGCTTCGAGCTCAGGATCGTCCACGGGCTCGCCCGAGACCGACTCGCTGTCGTCACGGAGGCCGAAGAACGACGCGGCCGACGCCGACGGGCGGCGTGGCTGCTCAGCGCCGGGCGTCGAGGCAGCCGCATAGCTTGCCATGCTGGTCGAGAGGTTGCACTCGAAACTGGTGTTGCAAGTCTCTTCTGAGCATTTTGTGCCCCGGGAGACACTATTAGCTCTCTCCCGTCTCAGCCATGTGACATGAGGCACACGAGATGGCATGCACGTCGTCTTTGGCTCGCCTTTGTTTCGTTCGATTCGAACTCAACCACCATCTATAGCTTCTCTCTCTCCTCTCTCATCTTCGCTTTCCCAGTCGTCAGCCAGGAATATCGCGTGGTTCTCTCCGTCCACACTTGGACCAAGACCGACCCACAGCGCCTCCCAGTCGGGTGGGAGACCATTCCATTTGGATTGGACTGCATTGTGTTCTGTTCTATCAGCTACTGATAGTTCGCACTTGACACTGTCAAGTGCGAAGTACTGACATGAAGGCCTTCTGTGCAAACCGGCGAGATGGAATTTGGCAACAATTTCGTCACACTTCAAGACCAGATCTCGGCCAGTCTCGATAGTGCCGCCACCTACGGCATCGTCAAGACCCAGCGCGGACTCGCGCGGAAGCTACGCAAGACGGTCGTCACGGCTCTGCTGCAGCCGTCTCCTGAAGTCTTCAACCTTTTCGACTATGTGCTCATTTTTAAACGAAGGCCATGTGATGTACCACGGTCCAATCGACAAGGTGGTCGGGTACTTCGAGTCACTGGGTTTCATTTGTCCTCCGAACCGCGACGTCGTCGACTTCTTGGTGGATCTCGGCACAGCCCAGCAGACGCAATACGAAGTGATCGACAAGGTCGTTCGTCCACCGCGTCACCCGTCCAAGTTCGCCAGTCGGTACTGTGACTCGGAGATTCACGCCGAAATGCAGGCAGACGTGCTCGCTCCAGTGGATCCGGAAGCCATTCGAGAGGCCGAAGCGTACTTTGGCGACGTCCCGGAATTTTACCAGTCGTTCTGGGCGAGCTGAAGACCTTGATTAGCCGCGAGAAGAAGCTCATTTGGCGCAACGAACCCGTGCTCAAAGGACGCACCGCCATGGTGTTGGTCGTGAGTCTGGTCGGCTCGACTCTCTTCTACCGGATGAACACGAACAACGCCCAAGTGGTGGCTCTACGCCGCCATCCTCTTCTTCGACTTTAGCCAGGCGACGCAGATTCCGACGTTCATGGAAGCGCGCGAGGTCTTTTACAAGCAGCGACGCGGGATCGAATCGTCCGAGTCGCTTCATGGCAGCGGGATCTCCCGCTCCCGAGAGGTTTGCTCCGGTTTCGTCATTTGAACCACCACACTAATTCAATACTACGACAACAACATTCGCCACAGTCTCCACAATATACTCAAATAAAGT
>JAADVR010000553.1:0-23455 GCA_023335855.1 Pythium scleroteichum | reverse complement strand
GTACTTGACGCCCCACTCGTTGAGGAGTTTGTCCAGATACTTGAGCCCTCCGGACGGGTACGTGAGCGTGAGCTCGGACTGGTCGGTCTTGTCCTCGTCGTTGATGATCCAGAAGCCCGTGGTCACGCGGACGGTGTTGAACTGAGAACGGAGCCCATTGATCGCAGTGGACCTGGACGGTATTGCAGGACCAGGCATGTTCTTCACGTATTTTTCACTGATAAAAAACACACCCGCTTTCCCTGCGCACAGTGCCAAATCCTCGTTATAGTGACGTATCACATACAAAAATCAAGATTAAAAAGCAGACCCAGTTGAGAGGGTGCCTTCAGATCATTAGCAGCATGGAATCCGGCGACAGCTTGCATCCTTTTACAGTTAACCTACGCAGCCTCACTTGCGCGGCCAGGGCAGCACGAGGTCGCCCTGCCGCAGCAGCTGCCGCATGGACCAGCCCGACGTCCTCTGGTCTCGTCGTCGTGGCGCCACGACCAGAACGTCCACCCTGCCTGCGCGAACTCGTAGTTGCGCAGCTGCGTCCTGCCGAACTCCTGTCGACGGCCCTTGTCCTTGAACGGCGCCGAGTCCGGACCGTCAAGACACCACTCGCCGACCAGCACGGGGTCGCCCTGCCAGACCGAGGGCTTGAGGAAGCCGTCGGCGTAGCCGTTGGCTGCGTTCAGGATAAAGTCCTCGCTCTTGCCTTCGAAGGACCACTTGTAGTACGGGTGGTACTCGGTCCAGACGTTGGTGAACTGCGGCGGACGCATGTAGTTGCCGTTGAACCGCGGCGTCTGCTCGGCGAGGTTGGGCGAGAAGACGAGCACCCAGTCGTTGCCCGTGCCGCGGATCACGGCGTAGGCGCGCTCGTAGTACGCGCGCACCTTGGCGCAGCGGCCGGCGTCCTCGCTGAAGCTCGGCTCGTTCATGAGGTTCATGCCCAAAAAGGCCGGCGCCTTCTTGTACCGGTCGGCGAGGATCGACACGAACTGCAGCGAGCTCTGGTAGTTGGCGTCCGTGTCGGCCCAGTGTTTCTCGCCGATGAGCACGGGCGCGCTGTTGTCGAAGCCGTTCTGCGAGCCTTCGTGGCAGTGGGGGCTGAGCATGACGGAGATGTTGTACGCCACGGCCCAGTCGTTGATGAGCAGGTCCAGGTACGCGAGGCTCGAGCTGACGCGGCTGCTGTCGTCGAGTGCGATGACTTTCATGTTGGGCGTCGTGGCGGCGCCCGGAAGACCCTTGACGATCCAGTATCCGACGGGCACGCGCACCGTGTTGAGTCCGTAGCTCGCGATCTCGGCGATGTCATTCTTGGTGATCCAGGTCTTGTAGTGGTCCTCAAACTGCCTGTCGCCCTTGGCGTGGCCCAGCGCCTCCATGGCCTTCCAGGGCCCTTTCTCGGCGATCGCCTTGTCCACGCCCTTCCAGAACGGGGACGTGTACGACATCCAGTACTCCGGCACGAGCCAGCCGCCGAGGTCCACGCCGCGCACTTTGACGGCGCCGCGACGGATCATGGCCTGCACGTGTTCAGCGTCGACCCCCAGCGCCAGCGGCGCGAGCAGGAAGCAGGAGACGGCGCGGAGCATCGCGAGAGAAGAGGCTCGTGTCGGTGGCTTAGTCGATTGCTTAATGACGCGAGAGAGGAACGAGTGGCTCGACAGCCTTCTAGGGCTTCGTGAGACCGTGAGTGCTGAACCACACTCGCCCCCCCCACAGTCTCATCGACAATCGCATCGACAAGAATGCGACTAAGAAGCTTCGTTTGTTTTCACTGGGTGGAAGCGGCGTCGCGCGTGGAGGCTCCCGCTGGGACAGCGCGACGTGGTGGGGGAGGCCTTGCGATCTGCCTGCGAAGAGGTGTGCGATGCGTGTGACCTGCCTGAGACGGGGCACTGCATGCGACCTTGAAGTTAAACTGCGACGAGGCGACGTCTTGACGATCGATTTTCCAACTGTTCGAGGTCGTTTCTTGGGATCCCGTGGTGCGACAACTGAGAAAGAGGGTTTGGGTGATCCAAGACATCATTTTTGTTATGAGAATAAAAGAAAACACGAGCGGACGAGCTACACCTACTCACGCCTACAGCACCCACGCGACCGCCGCCGCCGCCGACAGTGCGAGCGTCGACGCTGCCACCGCGCCGGCGCCGCTTTTGTTCTTCGTGGGAGCCGTGCCCTCCACGGTCTTCTCCTGGACGGGCTTCTCGTCGACCGCGTCGTTGGTCGTCGTCGTCGTCGCCTTCTGCTCTGAGACAGTCGACGGCGAAGCGTCGGCGGTCTTTGTCTGCTCCAAGTGGATCGGCGCCTGGCTTAGCGGCACGGACGGACACTGGTAGCGCGTGACCTGCGGACAGACCTCGCTCTTGGCCGAGTCGCTGGGCCAGACCAAGTCGGAGAGCTTGGGCCACGTGGGCGGACAGACCGACCGCGCCAGGCGGTCCTTGGCGGGCTGGAACGCCTTGAGCGTCGGCTCGCTGGGCGACTCGGGCGTCTGGTACGCCTTGGCCAGGTTGTAGAAGTTGGGGAACCGCTTGAACTCGCACTTGGTGCCGACTTCGTCGCAGTTCTCCGGACAGAGGTACCCGAGTCCGTAGTTCTGCGGGCCAAACTTGGTGAACGGGTACGCCGACGTGGACTTGGAGTTGGCGTTCTCGGTCGTGTACTCGAACGCGAAGCCGCCGTTGAAGATGTCGCTGTACTGCTTGCTGTTCATCCACTTGGCGTCGTGGAACGTGCGCTGCGCGTTGAAGCCGTCAGCCGCCGGGAAGTCCGGGCTCGTGCAGCCGTACTCGGTCAGGACCACCGGGATCGAGTACTTGTAGCCAGCGAAGCTCTTGGCCAGCGCGCCAAAGCCGCTGCCGACGTCGGGGTTGTCGCTGTCGCTGCAGTGGACGTAGACGTTGATGCCGTACCACTCGGCGTGCTCGAGCTCGTCGCCCGGCGTGGTCTGGCAGTTGTAGTACTTGGCGTTGTCCTCGCGGTTCGTGTCGGCCATGACGAGCCCCACGGGGATCTGCCGCATGCTCGGGCACGACTTGATGTACGCGCGCATGTCGCGCACGAATTTCTTCTGGCAGGGCGCGTTCCACTCGGGCCCGTGGCCGCCCGTGCGGTGGTTGATCTCGTTGCCGCCGCTGAAGCCGATCACGTTGTCGTACTTGGAAAAGTTCTGGATGATCTTCTCGCCGCGCTTCTTGTAGGACGCCGGGTAGCACGCCGGCGCCTTGTCGGCCGTGATCTCGCAGCCGAGACAGCTCGAGCCGAGATCCACGATCACGTAGATGCCTGCCGACTGGAGCGCGCACATGAACGACGTGTGGTCGCCGTCCGGGTCCACGGCGTAGAGCCGGATGGCGTTGGCGCTGAGCGCGACGAACTGCGGCACGTCGCGGCCCCAGACGTGCTTGTACTTGTCCGTGAACAAATCGAGGTTGTTGGCGTCCAGCGTGCCGGCGTTGGGGCGCGGGTAGTAGTTGACGCCGCGCATGGGAAAGTACTTGCCCGTGACCGAGTCGAAGAAGCGGTAACCCTTGATCACGAGCGGGTTGGTGCCCTTGCCGGAGGACGCGCTGGTCGCATTGTTGTTGCTGTTGTCGTCGTGGTTGCCGTTGGGCGCGGGGGTGACGGCAGGCGCCGACTCGGGTTTCAGCGCCTTCGCGGCCGACACCGCATCGACCGCTAGCACTTGGTTCACCACAGGAACCTGTGCGGCAGCTGCGCCTGTTCCGCTGACCTGGGCGTTCGAGTGAGAGACGGCGAGAGCAGCCACGAGAGCCAGCGTCGACGCCCAGATCTTGACCATTGGGGGCTGCGTTGGGAGTGCGATTGGCGGAGGAAGGCGGCAAATGTTCGAATGAACGTGGTGGCCGCCGCTCAAGCTCGTTGATTGGGAGTCATGGGACGCGAACCACGGCAGCATCGCACCGGCTATGGCGGCAAGGCACCACGCCACGGTCGAGATATCCCTGGTCATCACGGAAGCCGCGAGGAACGCGCCAGCCACGATCCCACCGATCCGTCCCGTGTTGTCACCCCAAGGCAGTGCTGCTGACCAGTTTGAAAGGCACGCTTACCGCCGAAGGCCAGCAGGGCATAACGGTCGGGCAACGCCAGTGAGATCAACTTGTGAATCTATTTTCCCGACCAGGGCCAGGGCCCGATTTGGATCCGCCTGCAACGGCTACTCGACGATGCGCAGCACGGGGCGGGTCGCATGGCGCAGCTCCGGCGGCAGAATGTTCTCGTGGTAGTGCTTCTCGTGCGTCGCATAGAGCTGGAGCAGCGCGTCGCGGTAGATCGCCTGGTACTTGAGCACGTCGTCGTCGCTCGGCTTGTCGATCTGCGGCATCGGGATCGGCTTGCCCGTGACGATGTGCACGGGCACGCGGCGCGGCATGAGCCCCACGGGGCAGCCCAAGATGCCGACGCCGATCGGCAGAGGCGGCGAGAACTTGAACACCTTGAGGAAGAGCTGCTGCACGCGGCGCAGCAGCGAGCCCTCCGGGTTGGCCACCTGGAGAATCCGTTAGCGTCTCTCTCTCTCTCTCCCTCTATTGACAGTGGAAAGGGCGTACCTGGTAGTAGAGCTCGCTCTCACCAAAGTTGAAGACCGGCACGAGCGGCGTGCCCGTGGCCAGCGCGAGGCGGATGATGCCCTTGCGCTTGTTCAGGATGAGCTCGTAGGCGCCGGGACGCGCGTAGAGAGCCTGCGACATAGGGCCAAAATCAATACCAGGCAGGCCACCCACATTGTCTGTTGGAGCGTACCTCGGCGGCGCCGCCCACGACGACGGCGACTGAGCGGTTGCGCTGGAGCACGGCCTGGAGCGACTTGAAGCTCGCGTCCACGAAGCCCACAGAGAGCAGGATCTCGCGCCAGAACGGCACGTAGAAGTTGACGTTGACCTAGGAAGAGATCCCATCAGACTCTGAGCATGTACGTCGAGACGCGAGGTCCCCGGTACCCACCGTGGCGAGCCCGAGGTCGAGGTCGCCGTTCTGGCGCGAGAAGCCGACGCAGTCGGCCGCGAACGAGAGCCACGTGCTGAAGCCGATGATGCCGTGCGGGTGGATCGCGAAGAGGTACCGCTTGCTGGCGTCGAACGGCTCCTCCTGGCTCAGCGTGATCGGAAAGTACGCGCGGAACGCCTCCCACCACCTACGCCAGCACGTGAGTCAGTCTGGTCACCAGGCAGTTTGGATCTTAGTATGCAGAGCACGCACCAGGCGCGACGGAAGGCGACGATCCCGCGGCCTTTGCCGTTAAAAGCCGCGCGGTCGTAGACCGCCCAGGCGATGAGCTGTTGGGTGGTAGACGGTTTCGCTTAGTGGGACGGTCTTCCCTATAGAGAGGGGACAACTCAACGCACGGCGAGCTCGAGCGCGAGCCCCACGGGCCCGAGCAGCAGGAGCACAAAGTTAAGGCTGTAGGTGACGCCCACGAGCGCCGCGAAGAACGGGACGCCGACGCCCGGCAGGTTCAGGCGCCGCGCGAGCGACATCGGAGGAAGCGAAGGGCGGGAAGGCACGCCACACGCGACGCGGAAGGAGAGGAGGACGAGGAGGGGAGCCAATCAAAAGCACGAGCAGCTCCACTTACTTCAAATTCCTATCTCAGTAAGTCTCCGTAAACGAGGGCTCAGATGGCTACACTTTTTCGTGGTCTTCACACGGCGAGCAGGCCGGCGCGCAGCAGCCCGCGCATGGACCAGCCCGAGCGCCTGCCGTGGCTGTCGTCGGCGTGGCGCCAGGCCCAAAAGAAAAAGCCGCCGCGCGCGCCCGCGAAGGACGCGAGCTGCGTCTGCCCAAACGCGCGCAGCTGGGCGCTGTCGGCGAACGGCGCGAACTGGTCCCAGACGCCGAGGCTCCACTCGCTGATCGTGAGCGGGTTGCCGGCCCACTGCGCCACGCGCGCGCCGTACGCCGCGGCCTCGCCGATGAGCTGCGCCTCGTTCTTGCCTTCAAAGCCCCACTTGAAGTACGGATGCCACTCGAGCCAGACGTGGCGCTCGCCGCGCAGCACGTCGCTCGCGAAACGCGGCGCCTGCTCGCTCAGCATGGGCGCGAGCACCAGCACGCAGTCGTCGCCGCGCGCGCGCAGCGTGGCGTGGACTTCGCGATAGTACGCGTAGACGGCGTCGCGCGACGTCGGGTACTCAGGCTCGTTGAGCAGGCTCATGCCCAGAAACGCCGGCGACGCGCGGTACCGCTCGGCCAAAAAGAGCGCGAGCGCCACCGAGTTGGCCACGTTCGCCGGCGACGCGCTCCACTGCTTGGCGCCGGCCACGGGCGCCGCGCTGTGGTCCCTGCCGTTCTGCGAGCCGCGGTGCGCGTGGAGACTGAGCAGCACGGCCACGTTGTGGGTCTCGGCCCAGGAAGTCACGAGCCGGTCGAGGTACTTGAGCGCGCCGGGCGCGAACACGGCCTGCTGCTCGTCGGCCGCGTCTTGGAGCTCGCGGATCCAAAAGCCCACGGGCACGCGCACGGCGTTGAGCCCGAAGCGCGCGAGCTCGGCCACGTCGCGCTCGGTGACCCACGTCGCACGGTGGCTCTCGAAGCGCGTGTCGCCCTGCGCGTGGCCGAGAAACTGCATCGTCGCGAACTCGCCGCGCTCGGCGATCTGGCGCGGAACGCCGCGCCAGATCTCGGCGTCGTACGTCATCCAGTGCTCCGCGACGAGCCAGCCGCCGAGATTGACGCCCTTGGGCGCGACGTCGCCGCGGCGGATCGCGGCCTGGACGTGCTCGGCGCGCGAGCCACCTGCGACGAGAGCGAGCGCGGCGAAAAGCTGGAGAACGCGGTGCAGGCCCATCGCGGACGGTTGACGAGTGAGGGCAGCGAGAGTGAAAGAGAGGCATCGATCGGCTCGGGCGATTTCCCAGGAATCCCAAGAGAAAGAAACGGCGCCGAATCGGTCTCTACTTGAAGTTCAGCTTTAGTCTCCCTCCCTGTCTACACGAGCCCGCCGGCCGAGTGGCTCGAGCCGCCGAGCAGGATATCCTTGCGCCGCAGCTCGTAGGCCACCTCGGCGGCTGTGGGGCGCTCGGTCGGCTCGAACGCGAGGCAGCGCTCGGCCAGCGCGCGCAGGTTCTCGGGGCAGTTCTCGGAAAAGCCCACGCGCAGCGCGCCCGACGCCACGCCCTGCAGGATCGCAAAGTCGCTGAGGCTCGTCGCGGCGTCGTGGAACGGCAGCGTGTGCGTGTCGAGCTCCGAGAGGATGACGCCGAACGCGTAGACGTCGACGGCCTCGGAGTAGTGCGCGTCGCCGCGCGCGAGCTCGGGCGCGAGCCAGCGCGTGGTGCCGACGCCGACGGTCATGTCGCGCTCGCGCTTGGCGGCCGAGATGCCAAAGTCGCCGAGCTTGGCGCCCTTGCGCGCGTCCACGAGCACGTTGCGCGACTTGAGGTCGCGGTGGATGATCACGGGGCTCAGCGAGTGGAGGTACGTGACGGCGTCGATCGTGTCGAGCGCGAGCTGCAGCTTGGGCGACGGCCACGTCAGCGACCGGTGCGTGTCCAGGAACGAGCGCAGGTCGCCCTGGTCCATGAACTCGTTGACGGCCAACATGTCGACGAGCCGCGTCCACGCGACGCCGACGAACGCGACGATCTTGGGGTGCTGCAGCCACGCCATGAGCTTGATCTCCTTGATGAAGTCCTCGCTCGCCGCGTACGAGTTGTGCTCGTCGAGCAGCTTCTTGACGGCCACTTTGGCGCCGCGGTACCGGCCGATCCAGACCTCGCCGTACGCGCCCTTGGCCAGCCGCCGCACGAGCTTGACGGCGTCGTAGTCGATGCGCCAGGTCACGAGCACTGGGTCGTTGGACGGGAAGAGCTTGTCGCCGGCCGCGAGCTCCTGGTGGTACGTCGTGCGCTTGTCGCTGTCGAAGAAGAGCGGCGTTTCTTCGTGGAGCGCGCCGCGCAGCCGGCTCGTGTGGCGCCGCTGGATGTAGAGGTAGAGCGCGGCCACGCAGCCGACGGCGAAGAGCACGAATACGGCGCCGTACGCAATGAACTTGGTGGGGCTCTCGGTGGCCGTGCCGTCGGCGACGCTCGCGGGCGCCACGGGCGCGACGACCGCCGAGGCGTTGGCGTCCGCGGGCGAGGGCGTCGCGTCCGACGGCGACGGCGAGACCGTGCGGATGATGACGACGGGCACGGACGTGGTCTGGTCTTTGAGGCGGCAGACCTTGGCGCCCTTGAGGTTGACGAGCTCGCTGCCGTTGGCGCAGGCCGAGACCTGCACGAAGTCGGCCTGGAAATCGCTCAGCCCGGCGAAGAAGTCGAACTCGACCTCGGTGACGCTGTCCAACTGGAACAAGTTGCGCGCGAGGTAGAGCGACGAGAGCGCCGTCATCTGGAAGACGCCCTTGGGCACGCCCTGCAGCGCGTTGCCCGTGAGGTCCCTGCAGAGGCCAGCGAGCGTGAGCACACGAAGCAGCCTAGTTTAGGAAGAGAGAGAGAGGCCCCCGTACAGGACTTGGAGCGACGGGATCACGGCGTCGAACGCGGCGATCGCGTTCTGCGAGACGTTCCTATGGGCACCGCATGTGAGTCGCTCGGCCGGTCAGTAGAAACAAGCGAGACCCGCCGCCGCACGCACAGCACGGTGAGCTTGCTGTTGCCGGCGCCGAACTTGGCGTCGACCGTCGTGATCTTGTTGACCGCCACGTTCCTACAAGACCACGCTCGTCGTCAGCGTGGACGCCTCGCCGTCGCCCTTTCTAGCCAACGCACAGCGACTGGAGACTCGCGAAGCCGTCGACCTCGCTCGGGATCGCGCCCAGCTTGCAGCTGTTGAGCAGTCTGACAAGACACTGCCTGTGAGACCCATAGCGTCCGCTGGTTCTCCCTCCCTCTGTATCATACGCACAGCGTCTGCACGGTCGTCGGGATCGTGAGGTTGCTCACGCCCGACATGTCCCAGTTGGTCAGCGAGCTGTTCCCAACGCACGCGTGAGCCTTCGTCAGTGCAGCAGCAGCAGCCGAAAGGCCTCACATGGAGTTGAACGCGTCGCCGGCTGAGAAGGCGTCCGCCGGGTCGAACGGCTTGCCCTTGCCGTCGTACGCGTACGCGTCGCCCTTGACCGCCGGGCCGCCGAAGAAGCCGCCGCGCGCCGCGCTCGGCGCCAGCGCCGCCAGCACCAGCAGCGCGCGCGCCATGGACCACGAGAAGAAGGGCGAACGATGATGAGACTGATTTGGGGGAAGAGTTCCTCGCTGTTAATTGTAGCCCCCGGGGGGACACCTCGTTAGCGGAGACCGTCCACCAACGCAGCGATCCCATTGGTGGACGCCTGTCCGCTCGGTCTCAGCTACCAGGCGAGCTGCAGCAATGGAAGCGATGCAGGCCGACGACGCGCGCGTCGCGCGCCTCGTGGACCAGCTGCTGGCGCTCGAGCACGCGCGCGACTGGCGGAACGCGCTGCAGAGCGAGGTCGACAAGCCCGAGTACGCGCTCGAGGCGCTCGCGACGGCGCGGCCGCTGCGCCGCGTGCTCGACAAGCTCGGGCTCGTGGCCGCGATCAAGCGCGCGGTCGCCGATTTCCATGGCGAGAACGAGCGGCTCGCGCAGGCGGCAGCGCGGCGGCAGGCGAGAGAAGAGCAGGCCGCGCTCGTGCCCGAGAGGGCGCTCGGCGCCGGGCTCGATGTCGTCGCGGCGGCGCGCGCGAGCTGGGAGAAGATCACGCGCGACGAGCTGCTGCGGTTCGCGAGCGAGCAGCGCACGCCCCTCGTGGCGCCGGCGCGCCGCCCTGCCGCGACGGCGGATGAAGAGAAGGAGGACGATCCAGAGCCGGCGCTCTCGTGCAAACCGCCGCCGTCCACGCGGTTCCTCTACGACGGGTGGGCTCTCGGCTCGCTGGACGCGTAGCCACGTCGTTCTAACCGCCTTCTCTGCAGCCGCGACCTGCTGCACCTGCTGCAGTCCATCAAGCCGGCGAACCGCACGGCGCACGCGGCGCCACCGTGGGGCTCCATCCAGCTGCAGCTCCACGCGCCGTCGCCCGCCGAGCTGCGACGCGCGTTCGCCGAGCTCGCGCCGGCCAGCGGGCAAATCGGGCTCGACGAGCTCTTCCCCGTCGAGCGGCAGGCGTTTCTCGCCGACAAGCACCGCGTGGGCGACCTCGTCTGCGCGCACGGCCGCAGCGTGGCCATGGCGCGGCAGTACGCCAAGACGGGCTGCCCCGTGAGCCTGCGCGCCGCGGTCTGGCGCCAGGCGCTCGCGCTCGCGGCGCTCTCGAGCGACCAGCGGCAGTACTTTGCCGGTCTCCAAGCCCACGTCGCGCAGTGGACCTACGTCACGGACGCCATGTACCGGCTCGACCTGCAGCGCGTCATCGACAGCTGCGACTATTTCGTCTTCCAGGACCTGCTCGCCAGCGTCGTGCTCGCGTTCACGCGCGACGGCGACGTGCTCGAGCGCGCGCCGCAGGTCAGCGGCGCCGTGGAGCTGCCCGCGAGCCACGAGAACCCGCGCCCGGTGACGCCGTGCGTGCCGCCGTGCGTGCCGCCCAACGGCGTGCTGCCCTTCAGCGGGCTCGTGCTCTACGCCGCGCCGCTCGCGTACCTCTTCGGCGACGCGGCCGAGCTCTACTTCGTCTTCCGCGAGATGTACGTGCGCTACTGGAGCCGCCTCAACACTGTGCGCGGCGAGCGCTCGACGATCCTGCCGCTCTGCAAGCTCTTTGAGGAGCTCGTGCTGCGCTCGTCGCCGGCGGCCTGTCTCCACCTGCTCAGCGTCGGCATCGCGCCGCTCGACGTCGCGTTCCCGTGGATCCAGGCGGCGTTCTCGGGCGTGCTCGAGCTCCAGCAGCTGCTGCTGCTCTGGGACCGCGTCCTGGGCTTCGACTCGCTCGAGCTGCTCGCGGTCGTGGCGGCCGCGCTCTTCCACTTCCGCGCGCGCGAGCTCGAGCGCGTGGCCGACGCGGACGACCTGCGGCTGCTCTTCGCCGAGCTGCTCGAGATCCAAGTCGTGCCGCTGCTGCAAGAGTACCTCTTCCTGCTCACCTAGAGCCGCGGACGACGCATGCCAATGTTAAATAACCACGTCCGTGTTTTCGATCGCGCAGCACCCTCTAGTAGACCTAATAGAACTCGGTTAGTGGAGACTCGCCGTAGGCTCGGCGTGGCGGAACACGCCCAGCACGGCTGTACGGAACCGCGCGAAGCTCGAGTACACGGGCAGCACGAGCGAGCCCGCCGCAGCGTCCAGCACTGGAAGCAGGTCGTCTTCGTTGACTGGTAGAGCCGCACTGTCGCCGTCAGTGGTCTCCGAGGACGGAGCCTGGAACCGCTGGATGCGGGCTCGCGGCTGGTCCGTGTCGGTCTCGAAGAACACGCGCTGCGCGTGACAGAACGAGCCCGTGAGCCACAGCACGAGCGCCACGCGCTCCTCCTCGACCAGCTCGTCCACCATGCGCATCCACCACTGCACGGCCACCTCGCGGCCGCTCTCGGGGAAGCCGACCCACTTGACCGACGCGTCCCAGTCCATGCCCGACACGTTGAGCGAGTGGATGCGCGCATTCAGCAGCACGCGCAGCTCTTCGACGTGGAACAGCGCGAGCGTCGCCGGCAGCACGGCCTCGAACCCGGCGGCGAAGCTCTCGCCGAACACGCGCCGCGAGAACGCTGCCTCGTCATGGCTGGGCAGTCGGAGCCCGAGCACGGCAGTGAGGAACGGCGTCGAGAACTCGAAGACCTCGCCCACGGAGACCTTGTTGAGCACGAGGTACGCGACCAACTCGCCCAGCACAAAGTACTCGCGGATGGTCTCGGCGTCGTCGGCCTGGCGATGGGGCGACGGATCGAGTGTCGCGTCCAGCTCGTTGCGCACGAGAAGCCCGGTCGACGGCTGCAGTAACCCAGCTAGCAGACGCACCAGCACGAGCGTGAGGTTGTCGAGCCGGAGATTCTCCCCGCGGGAGATAGCCACGCGCAACTTTTGGCGGAACACGACGGCGTCGAAGTCCTTGGTCTGGGCCACGAACTGCTTCCAGTAGCACTCGCCCTGCGACGACAGCGTGATCTCCACCCTCGAGTCCTGCGGGCGTCGGGACTGGAGCTTGATCGCCGGCAACACTTGCTGGTACACGTAGTCGAGTTTGCAGTCAACACGGAAGAACGCGCGGTGGAGCAAAAACAGCTCGTCGAGCTCGTCGAGCAGCGGGATTTGGTACTGGAGCCAGTCGTTCACGATCGCGCGGTTCGTCGGGTCGCTCGTGACAAACCGCATCCAGTTGCGCAGCAGCTCGTGGTGGCGGTAGTTGCGCGCAAGGTTGCTGATGAATCGTAGCTGCCGGTCCAGGTCGTAGTAGAGCAGCTGCTGGAGGCACGCCGCGTCGGTCGTGCGCAACGTTGGGATCCGCTTGGACCCATCCACAGCCACGACATCCAATCGCTGGCGCCGATTTTCGAGAAGCACGCGGATACACTCGACGCGGTTTGCACGAGCAGCCAAGTGGAGAGCGGTCTCGCCTCCGTCGAACGTCAGCGCGTCGATGTCGACCTCGTCAAGCTCACACAGGTGAGCCAGTAGCGCGTGGTTGCCTACGTCCGCTGCAAAGTGCAATCCCGTCCAGCCATGAAAATCGTGATCACTGAAAAACTCAGCCAGCACGTCCACGTCGAGGAACAGGTCGATGACCCGTTGCACGGACAATGCTTTCCGTGCGATCTCAGCGGGTAACGCGCCGCCGCTGGCTCGACAGAGGTAGAGAAACGGTGTCAGCCTCTCGCTCGATTTCTCGAGTGCAGCCATTGGCTGCACACTGAGAATCTGCCGCACATTCTCGACGGTACTTTCGTTCACGGCCTGGCACGCGAAGTGGATGGGCATGCCACCGCCGAAATCGCTTGTCACACACAGCGCATGGTTCTGTGCTAGCAGCGGTGGGCAGAGTCCATTGAGCACGGGAGACTGCAACATCAAATGCAGTGGCATCACGCCGTTCAGGTCTTGGTGGCGAACCAGCGCCTCAGCATTCTTCATGAGAAAGTCTGCGACCGAGACGCTCTCGCCGCGAACGGCGTGGTATAACGCGTTGTGGCTGCGCGCGTCCGTCGCGTGCACGTTGACTTTATACCGCCGCATCAACCGTCGCACCGTATGCGTGAGCCCGTTGCGAGCAGCTTCCATCAACAGCGTCAGCCGACTAGAGCCATACCTGCTCGCCGCCAACTCGCTCACAACCTCAGCGTCTCGTTGCTCTTCCTCGTCCAACAGTTTCAGCAGTTGATGCTGGTTTTTGCTCTCGCAGCACAGCGACAACCACGCGCGCGGGTTCAGCTTGCCCTTCTGGTACCGCTTCTCGAACGTCTCAGGATCACATTTCGAACAGCGGTACTTGTCTGGAAGGCGCTCGTCCTCGCCGCGACGAATGAGGAGCCCAACGCATTCCGCGTGTTGCCACACTTCGCAGTCTTCCTTGCAGCACTGCAACCACTGGCCCGTGTATCGGCCGACTTTGGTGGCGCCGCACTCGCATCGGATTTCGCCAAAAAACATTTGTTGTGTTGTGGATTCGTCATCGGCAGTATCTTCAGCATCTCCATCGATATCGGTGGCATCGGGTACTGTCTCGATCTCGACGGGTTGCTCCGCGTCATTTTCCGTGGGGTCCTCTCCGTCACGGCTCCGCTTCTTATCCTTCTTCTCTTTTTTATCCTGTTTTTCGTTCTTGTCTTTCTTCTTCTTCTTCTTCTTCTTCATCTTAAGCGGTACTGTGACGCTTCCTTCATTCTCGTCGTCGTCATCGGCGTCAATTACAATCACTTCTGGCTCGGCTTTCTTTCCGTCCGCGACCTTCCGCAATCGTTTGAACCGCTTCTCCGTCTGCCCTTCGTTCTCCCCTCGGCTACGCTGTGTGAGTTCAGGTAGATCATCTGATTCTTCTTCATCGCTCGCCGTCTGTGACCACTTGAGTCGCTTGCGTCGGCGGTCGGCTGTCCTTGGAGTCTCTGGCGACCGCTCTCGCCTCCGCTCTTTCCGCTTTGACGCGGATTCCTTCGATGGCGTCTCGTGTTCGTGCCGCGATGGTGTGGTCTCTTTCCGCTTCTTCCTCTTCTTCTCCTTCTCTTTCTCTTTGTCCGACGAGCCCTTGTGCTTGCTCTTCTCTTTCTCCCGCTCGTTGTTCTTGTCTCGGTTTTCCTTTCGATGCTCTTTGTCTCTATGCGTCTCCCGTTCCTTCTCCTTGTCACGCTTCTCTTTCCTTCGTTTCTCTTTCTCTTTGTCCTTCTTCTTGGATGGTGTCGATTCTGGACGTGGGTCCTTCTCCTTCGACTTCTGTTTGTGTTGGGCAGCAGTCGACGAAGAAACGCCGTTTGTCGGGACTGGGCGAATAGACTCCCTGTGTCCATTCAACGACAGCGACAGCGGCGGTGGCGCCATTCTCAGCTCTGGCGGCTGCTCTTGCGAGGGCCGCGGTGGTGTGGGCGGCAGCGGTGGCAGGTGCGCGACGCGCGCGAGCGGCTGCGGAGGTATCCTCGAGCCGTTCGAATGGACTGGCTGTGATGGCGGTTGCTTTGCAGGAGGAGGAGGCGGTATCCTCTGGGTCGCCGGTGGAGGCTGTGTTGATTGGGCGAGAGGCGGCGGCTGTATCCTCTGCGCCAGTTGCGAAGGTACTTGCAGGAGCTGTTGCTGCTGCGTCTGCAAGGGGAAATCTCGCTGCGCGTCGGCGACGAGCCGTCGATCTTTTACATCAGCCGTGGTCGCCTGAGCATCTCCGTTGCTGGCGAGCAGCCTCGCGGCGCGGTTGCGCCATAGCTGGTAGAGCGGCTGGAACTCTGGGTGGTGGAGCCAGAGCTCCACTTCGGTGCGGAAGCGCGCGAGGCTCTCGGGGAAGACGCGGTCGACAAAGTGCCACGAGTTGATCGTGTTGACGTAGAACTCCTGCAGCAGCACGGGCGGCTGCGAGGCCATGAGCTCGACGGGCACCCACGAGTCGCGTCCGCTGCGCCAGCGCACGCGCACGAGCTCCCACCGCACGTTGGGCACGAGCGCGCCGTCGGCGCCGAACTGGGAGCACTGTACGAGGTCGAGCACCTTGACGATGTCCCACGGCGCGAGCGGCGGCGGCAGCGCCAGCATCGGCGGCAGCACGTTCGCGCGCAGCGGGTGGTCCGCCTCCTGCATGAACAAATCGCCGCCGCCTCGGTCCATGACGATGAAACGCCGCTTGACCAGGAACCGATCGTAAACGTGCCGCGCCTCGGGCTGGCAGTGGATCGCCAGCTGCTGCACGAACGCCGCCGGCACGAGCGAGCGCAGGTGAAGCTCGCCTTGCTCGGGCAGCGCGAGCCGCGTGCGCGGCGCGCCACGACGCGGCGTCGGCAGCAGTGGGTACTGCCGCGTGCGCACGTCGGCCATGTCGCGGCGGCTGGTGGCGCGAGTCGGACCGCGATCGCGACGCGACCGCCGTGGATCGATAGAGCGGTGTCTCGCGGAGACGACTCAAGCGGGCGGCAGCGGGTGGGAGGCGCCTGGCGCAGAGAAGGCGGCGTGGCGCGGCGCGTCTCGCGGCGGCGGAGACGGCTCGGTGAGCTTGGTGCCGTTGAATGGAACACAAGCGGGAGGGGGTACGTCAGGGGTTATGCTGACGTGGTCCACATTGTGTGAAGGTTGCGCGAAGGTGGTCGGAAGACGGCTGCTGATGCAGACGTGTCACGGCGAGCAGCTCAGGTGAGGTCATTGGTTTCGGCCGGATCTCCCCATGGCGCCGAACGAAGAGACCACCGCAATGGAGGAGCCGCCCAAGCGCGTCGCGCTGCGGCGCCACACGACGGGCGTCGTGAGTCTCGGCGACACGGCCGACGTGGCGCTCGAGATGGACGACGTGGACGTGCCGCTCTTCCAGAGCGACACCAAGAAGCAGTTCCTCAAGCACTCGAGCGTGCTGCTCGCGGGCGGCATCGCCGGCAGCGTCGGCAAGACCGTGACGGCGCCGCTGAGCCGGCTCACGATCCTCTTCCAGGTCCACTCGATGGTCTCGACGCGCCACACGGACAAGTTCTCATCCAGCCTGCTCGGCGCCTTCACCAAGGTGCTGCGCAACGAAGGCTTCGTCGCGCTCTGGAAGGGCAACGGCGCCAGCGTGCTCCACCGCTTCCCGTACTCGGCCGTCAATTTCTTCACGTTCGAGACCGTCAAGACGGCGCTCATCGCGGCCGAGCACCCGCAGTTTTCGGAAAACGCGTGGACGACCCAGTTCGTCTCGGGCGCCTTCGCCGGCGCCGTCGCGACGCTCACGTGCTACCCGATCGATCTCATCCGCACGCGTCTCGCGACGCAGCTCAACTCGGACATCCGGTACCACGGCATCGTCCACGCGGCGCAGCGCATCCGCGCCGAAGAAGGCTTCTTCGGGCTCTACCGAGGCCTCGGCGCCACGCTCATGGTCCAGGTGCCCAATCTCGCCATCAACTTCACGCTCTACGAAGGCTTCAAGGCGCGCGTCAAGGACTTTCGCAAGATCCAGCGGTCGTTCGGGCTCACGGGCGACGAGAAAGAGGCCAAGGACGCCGAGAGCTACCAGATCAGCACGGTCGACACGCTCGTGTGCGGCGGGCTCGCCGGCATTGCGTCGTCGCTCGTGACCTTCCCGGTCGACGTCGTTCGCCGCCGCCTCCAGATCTCGGCTATCCACGCCCACAACATCCCGCCCACGACGCTCGGCATCGCGGCCGAGCTCTACCAGACGCAGGGCCTGCGGGGCTTCTACCGCGGGCTCACGCCCGAGCTCATGAAGGTCGTGCCCATGGTCGGCATCACCTTCGGCACCTTCGACAAGTTAAAAAATATGCTGGTAATTGATGAATAAACGCCGCGCTCGCGCATGGAGGCAAGTGAAAAACGAAAGAGAAATGCAATGTATCGTGAGGGTTCAGGCTCCAGCAGCTCAGTCGACGACGACGGTATCTCGTTTGGATATTGGTACAAGAGGGTGGGGGGAGGCGGCGTCCACTGTCTCGGCCTTCTGCCAGCGGAAGGCCGAGGGTGGGCTTGCATGCGACGGCCGCGGCAAAGGCTGCAGAATAAAATGGCCGGGCACGAGACGCCGCCAGAGGTGGTATGACTAGGGTACAGCGTACGCGACGCCGCCGACGGGCGCGAGAAGCCGACACGAAGGCACCGGGGCGAGATATGCAGTGAAGGAAGAACAAAAGCGCGGGTCGGATATCGGAAGTGTCGGAGCCCCCCACGGAGAGGTCGGAACTCAGAATTTAAAAAGGAAGGGATTGCGGGCGATTCTTAGATGGAGACGGACGAGATCTTGGTCGGTCGTGCGGGGCCCCACTCGTTCTCTAGCTGCACGTACTCTCCTTCGGGCGGAGGCAGGCAGATCTCGAGCTCCCAGGGCGTTGCGTTCACGTCTTCTGTGTGTTTCCACGTCAGCACGACGGGCGCGCTGTCGTTCTTCTCGAGCAGCGAGTTGATCTGCCGCAGGATCTGGCCCTTGGACTTGTTCACGACCAGTCGGTGGTTGATGGCGTAGAGCGTGTCGCCGACGCGCAGGCCGCCGCTGGCCTCGGCGGGGCCCATGGTGCCGGCCCAGTTGGTCGGGTTCGAGCCTTGCACGCGGTCGCGCGGCACGAAGCGCTTGCCGTCGAGACGGTAGTAGTCCGTGATCACGACTTCGGCGTTCTGCATTAACCGCGAGCCGCGCGTCTTGACAACGAGTCCGAGGCGCTTGAACACGTCCTGCTTGCGCACGGGCGCCACGTCGAGGAACGGGAGCTTGGCGCGCGGGCCGACCTGCGCGTCCTCAATGGGCGCGCCGTCGGCGTCGAGCCCGCCGAGACGCACTTCGGTCTGCCGGTCGTGGCTGAGGCTCGTGGCGTAGATGGGACCCACGTAGAAGTCCCCGCCGGGCATGCCGCTGCGGGACGAACCCTGGCCCATGGCGTCGATGTACGAGGATACGAGGAGCTGCTCGTGTGGGGGTTAGCAGAGGCGGGCGGGCGCCGGAGTCGCGCGGGTCCAGATCGCGAGTGTCAGTGGGTGTCGGTGGGTGGGCGGAGGACGGCGGGCGGTCGCTCGCTGTCGCTGGGCGTCGCTGCGAATGGCGCTCTCGAGGCGTCGTCTCTCGGCCTTCGATGCCTCTCACGTGTGTGGGCAAAGGGGCCTTTGGGAGCCGAGCCGCGGCTACGACGCGGGACCGACTGACTCCCGTCCCGTATAGAAATGGATAAATTCCCTCGTAACAAAGCTCCCACGAGGGATCCGCGGCGCATAAACTCCACAGGCAGAGAGCGGGTAGGGCTGGGCCTGCAGAAAGTTCCTTGGTGGAAAAATAACCAGACCGCCAAGTTGGCACCAACGTTGGCCTGACTCACACGACCACATCACTTTGTTGGTAATTGCGCGACACTCTCTGTATACCAACTATACACCTTCACTTGGTTTTCTCAATGGTATACCCGCTTCGTCTTCCCAACTTGCAGTTGGGTCGTACTTAGTCGAAGAGCCCCAATAGTGCCCCCCGGTGAAAGATACGCTCCGCTAGACAAGCGGCCCTGGAGAGATACTGGGTGAGAATGCTGCTGCGCGTCTCTCGCCGTGCGCTGCGCTCGGCGCCGCTGAGCTCGGTGGCCGGCGAGACGAGTGAGATGCGTCCGTCCACGCGGCGGCTCGTGGACGGCGTCGTGGCCGGCAACCGCACGGCGCTCAGCCGCGCCATCACGCTCGGTGCGTAGCTGCTCACGGGCTCCTGTTGCGGCGCTCCTCGTTTTCTCATGTCCGCCGTGTTCTTCACAGCCGAGTCATCGCTGCGCAGCGACGAGGAGCAGGCCGAGCTCATGCTGGACGCCGTGCTCAAGAAGCGGCGCGGCGTGAGCCACCGGCAGAGCGTCGTGCCGGGCATCTCGTCCTTCCGCCTGGGCATCTCGGGCCCGCCGGGCGCCGGCAAGTCGACGTTCATCGAATCGCTGGGCTTGTACCTCACGGGCAAAGGCCACAAAGTGGCCGTGCTGGCGATCGACCCGTCCTCGTCGCGCACGGGCGGCTCGATCCTCGGCGACAAGACGCGCATGACCCATCTCTCGAACGACCCGAACGCCTTCGTGCGCCCGTCGCCGTCGCGAGGCACGCTCGGCGGCGTCGCGCAGCACACGAACGACATCGTGCTGCTCTGCGAGGCCGCCGGGTACGACACCGTGCTCGTGGAGAGCGTGGGCGTGGGCCAGTCGGAGATCATCATCGACGACACGGTCGACATGGTCATGCTGCTCGTGCCCCCCGCCGGCGGCGACGAGCTCCAGGGCTCCAAGAAAGGCATCATGGAGATCGCCGACATCGTCGTGGTCAACAAGGCCGACGGCGACCTCAAGAGGTGCGACCGCGCTCTGCTATCTGCTTTGAGGTGCTCACCTGGTTAATCTCCGTGTGGGCTGTTCTTGCCAGTGCCGCCAAGCACGCGGCCGTGGACTTCATGCACTCGTTCCAGCTCATGCGGCGCAAGGACCCGGACTGGGAGCCCAAGGTCAAGCTCTGCTCGGCGCTCGAGAACAATGGCGTGGACAAGGTGTGGGAGGTCGTGGAGGAGTTCCGCAAGACCATGGGCGGGCTCGACAAGATCGCGGCCAAGCGCAACCACCAGAGCACCAAGTGGCTCTGGAACCAGCTCAACGAGCAGCTCATGAAGGCCGTCTCGAGCAACAGCGACGTGCGCGCCAAGGCCGAGCGCATGAACCAGGACCTCGTGCTCGGCTTCCTGAGCCCGCGCTCGGCCGCGGCCCACATCCTCGAGCTCTTCCTGGCCTCGCAGGCCGACAAGCTGCAGCAGCGCAAGTCCACGGCCCCGGCGGAGTGAAGTAAAATATAATGGGGGTCGCATCAGTACTCTTTTTTGGATTCTTATTATACAGAGACCGTCGGCGTGGACGGTGGCGGGCTCGTGGAAGTATACGGAAGGGAGGCGAGAGCGGCGGAATTAAGAAGGGACGACACGAGGGAGGCTCTCAGAAGATGGACGGCGATCGCTCGGCCGCGAACATCGTGAGGCTCGAGGTGGGGAACACGGCCGGGCCCGACGACTGCGACGGACCAGGCCCATGGCGAGACGGGGGCTGGAGTTGGACTTTGAGATCGCCTTGCTGCTGCTGCTGGAGCCACGTGTAGCAGGAGAGCACTTGCAGCGCCGAGATCTCGGCCTCGATGAGGCTCGAGAGCCGCTGGCGCACGGGCGGAGAGACCGTCTCGATGAGCTCTTCAGGAGACGGTAGGCGGTGGAACAGCGCGGCGTCGTTGGCCGCGGGCTTGAGCTGTTTGAACGGGTGGGAGTGGGAAGCCAACGCCCCCATCGAAGGAGGAGAGAGTTCGCTCATGGATCTGGATGGACGAGCGCGTTTCTTGGTCGTCGAGGACGGCAGCGCGACGGACTGCGAGCCGCGTTGGCTGAAGAGCGAGCTGATCGAGAGCCCTGGCGTCGGAGGCGCCAGCACAGGCGACGGGAACGGGTGAACAGGCAGGATCGTGCGGTGCGAGGGCGTCGTCGTTGCAATAGTCGCCGGCGGCGGTTGATTCAACCCGGCGTCGGTGTCCTCGTCTCCACTCAGATTCCCAGCAGTCGTGGACGACTCATCGTCGCTCATGTACCCTCCGTAGAGCGACGACGCGCCGTCGGGCCCGAGGGCGAGCAGGGGCAGTCCGTTGCCAAGCTTCCTCGTCTCGTCATCTCGCGCGAGCTTGGCAAAGTACTTTTGGGCGTGGCTGCGGATCTGCGCCGACGTGCGCGTCTTGATCTTGGACGCCACCTTCTTCCATTCGCGGCCATAGAGCCGCAGGCCTGCGAGGAAGCTCTGGTGCTCCTGCTCGGTCCAGCGTCCGCCGTTCATGCCGGTCTGGGACTTGGGTACACCTCTGCCCTTCGTGGCCCCGGGCGGCATCATCGCGTTAGCGGCCGAGGCCGAGCCATTCGGGGTAGACGAGTGAGTCGTCGCCAGCGGCGACACGGACGGCGGTGCGAGGCCGTGGGCGGTCGTGATCACGGCGGGGGAACTGGTCGCGCTGTCGGTCGGGTCTGTGTGTCGCGGCACGACGATCGGAGACGTCGAGGCCATGGGCGACGCCTGCGCGCCGTTGGTCGTCGGCGACGGGCTCTCCATCGTGCAGCTGACCGAGTCGAGGCGGTTGAAAGATCGGATACTATCGGATACGCTGGCGCTGCGCCGAGCGGCTCGTCCTTGGCGGCGATGGATCCGTTGAGTTTATTTTTCTTCTGCCGCTGGCTAACTTGGGGGAGGAATGATCGCGAAAGATATCCCTCTTCAACGTGGCTCGTTAGTTACGCTCCTCGCGATCCCAGAAGCAGGCGCGAGCAGTTACGGCTCTGGTTTTCTTCACTCGCACTGGCGTTCGCTAGAGGTTTACGGTCTCCGTTACACCTTCCCCTGGCTTCTCCTCGTGCTCGGATCCGCGACTGACGGGACCGATCTGCGACGGCTATTCTTAGGAGACTCAACGCCACCGTCCCAGGCGTTCGCGTGAGAGGAAGAGAGCGCGGGAGCACCGTCTCGCTTGCCTGGATTTGGATCCGCACTGGCTTGGAGTTTCGTGGATCGCGACGGAGCGGACGCACGGCTGCTGCACTGTTCTGGCTCGCGTGGGTGGAAACCCACAACTCGCGGCTCACGTTCGCTCGGCTCGTCGCTCCACAGAAAGATCCGTTTGACGTTTACGCCAAGGGCGACGCGTTGCGAGCGAGCCCGAAGAGAAGCTCGAGGTCGGGCTCGTCGGGCTCGCCACGCAGAGCAGGATCTCGCTGGCCAAAGCGAGAGCTGCTGTCGTTTGCCAGTTCTTCCCAGAGCACGCGGTGAGCGTTGGCAAGCGACTCCCAGTCGCTGACCCACATGTCCAGCGTCCACTGCTCGCGCTCCGCTTGCTTGCATTCGACGTAATGGCGGAATCCTGGCGACCGAGGAGCCTCTTTGGTGCCCATCAACGGAGCCATCAACGCTGGCTTTCCTCGCACTCGTCCTCGCCCGATCGGGTCGCGAGATCCACTTCGCTCCTTGGCTGTGGCGGAGGACGAGCGCGTCCTGGTCGAGCGCGTGGCCACACTCTCGAGACGATACCTCTCCTTGTCGTGGGCAGCCATGCGCACGAATGGCAGCTTGTCGTCCTCGCTCATTTCGCGCCACAGTCGCCCGCACAGCGCGGAGCACTCGTTCTGCGTGAGCTGATAGGAAGCCATCAGGTCCTCGCGCTTGGTGAGATACATCATGTTGAACGCTGTGAGCGGCTTCTTGGGCGACGCGATCTTGGCTCTCCGACCAGGACGGGACTCGTCTGACACCGTCGACGACGCACTGCCAAGAGTGGACTCCAGATCGCTCTGGATCTCGATGAAGGCATCGAGATCTTCCGCCGTCATCTCGAAGGGCTCGTCCACGCCGCCGTTGGCCGAGACAACATCCTCCATTTCTCGTATAAACCGCAAGAGATCGAGCTGCTCGTCCACTAAGAACGGCAGTTTGTCGGTCATAGCCATCGCGTCCCACGCCTTCTCCACGTCGCTCTTTTGTCCGGCGGGGTGTTTCTTGGCGAGCGAGAAAAACTCGGCGGCCGCTCGGGGCGCGCGAGGAGCGTTGTCCACCATTTGCGCTGCGAGCCGGAGCGTCGCCAGCCGTGCTCGGGCATGGGCAGCAGCGGCAGGCGGCTGCAGCTTTGCAGTTTCCGCAGTGTACCGCTCCACGTCGCGCGCAGCCATATCGAGCCAGAGCTTCTTGTCGGGCGTGGGCATGCGCCTCCAGAGCGCACGCATCTCGCTCTTGTAGACGTCCGCCGTCATGTCGAGCAGCGCGAGGCTCTCTCGGTTGCTGAGGAGGAAGCAGCGGAACGCCGACAAGGGCCCTCTCGGCCCGGGCGGCTGCTCGGCGAGCATCAACGAGTCCGCCTCGGAGCTTGTCTGAACCACACAAAAGCGTAAGTATAACCACGCACACAAGCTCACCCTCTCGCGACAGGACTCACGGGCATCAGCTTGCGGTACTCGACCATCTCCTGCTCGTAGCGCTCGCGGTCCTGCGCCGCGCGGTCCACCCAGAGCTGCCAGTGTAAAAAGATCTCCATGAGTGCTCCGGCGCTCACCCGCACCCCATGCGCGTGTGCCTCACCTTCCGCTCGTCGCTCGACAGCGCCTTCCAGCGCAGTCCGACCTCGCGCGAGACGTTCGGGCCCGCCATGTTGGGGTACTCGGCCAGCACCTCGGGCCGCTCCGCCTTCCAGAAGCAGATGTACGGCGTGTCGGGCTGCCGCGGCTCGGCGCCAGGCCGAGGTCTCTTGGTCGAGGACGTCGCCTTGCTCGTGCTCTCGACCGCCGGGCGCCGCAGATCAGCGTGGCGCGAGGACGCGTCGCCGCGCTTCCAGGCCGCGAATTGCGCGAAGGCGTCGCGCGTAGGAGGTGTCGCCATGGCGTCGCCGTTAGATAGTTTGTGGGATGGGGGGGGGGGGGGGG
>JAADVR010000552.1:0-23480 GCA_023335855.1 Pythium scleroteichum | reverse complement strand
GCTGATCATCAACATGCTGGTCTTTCAGCCACGTATCCTGCGCAACTTCATCCTCATGTCGTCCATCTTCCGCGTCGACGACACGGCACTGGGTGACGTGATCGACCATTTCACAGAGACCGTGCAGCTGCGTGCAAGCTTCGTGAGGATCGTCCACGCGTATCTCGAGTCGGCCCAGCAGACTGTCGCTGACATCCAGAACGAATTTGAGATCCGCGACGCGGCCAAGAGCGGGTACTTGGAAGCTGAGGAAGTGCGTCTTGTTCTCAATCGCTTCGGCTTCAAACTCTCCTATTTCCGCTTCAACAGCGTTGCCAAGCTGCTCTTTGATCTCCGGGGCATCAATGTCGAGTACACGCAGGTGGTGAAGCTGCTCGAGATCGGACGAAACAGTGAAGTGCGTGACTTCGCCACCAACTCCACGCTCTTCAGCGGAAACTACGCTGAGCTGCCGCTAACGTCTACGTTCCTGAGCCTCGACACCATCGACCTCAACGGCATGGACACGACCAGGAGCCGCCGTCCGCTACTGCGAGCCAAGTCCAGTGCCGCTGCTTCGCTGTACCGCATTGAGTGGGACGAGCACGACGACGCATCGCTTCGAAGCAACCTGCAATCACCTAGTGTCGGCACCTACTTGCGTCTGTAACGAGAAAGGCAAGCCAATGGTCCAAGTCGGTTGTTAGATCCATGCGATAAAAAGCCTCAAGAGGCTCTGTCAGCTACAAGACCCAACTAAAATTTATTTATTCCAGTCCAGCTCGAACCAAAAGACGACTGTAGCAACGGCAACTGAGGCGCAGCTCAAGGACGCGCCACTGTGAATCGTAAACTTGTGTACTATGTACCAATTTCGTGGTACACTTGATTCAAATGAGTTTCACTCACCGTATCTTTCGGCAAATAAGAGGAGTGATTGTCCATCTTCATTTTTAGTGACCAGGAACCATCGACACGTCGCTGATTGTGGGCGTTATCCGGAATAGTGTTCCACTAAGTTCGTGCTTCTCTTGTGGCCATCTTGTCTCGCGCTCCTAACGTCGTACGAGTTCACTAACAAACCAGGCGTCAGCTTCGCTCTCATGCCAGTCACAGCAACGATTAGTCAGTGGCGAAGGACGCTCGATGGACCATTTGAGCTGACAGCACTCCGCAGACGAAGACCGCTCAAGAAATGACGAGAATATCGGATGATCATTCGATCGAGAAGATACTCCCACAGCACTGGACGAGGCAGCGCGTAAGCCGCCTCATCCACTTGATCTGGTCATCTTCTGTAGATGGCAACGCCGAATGAACGACGATCTCGATATCGTCGAAGAAAACGTCCCCGGAGCCGCTCGCAGATTTGCAAAGTGTGGAAAACTTTTGCTGCCCTGAGCTCTGAAGATCGGGGCAGAACCTCAATGGCCTCTCTGGTGGACTGTAGCTGTTCGAGGTGAATCGGTCATGTCGCAGGAGCGAAGAGGGTAGCGCTGGCTCTGTCCAACGAAGTCTGCAAGCCAGCGGCAGTCGTATCCAATGGGAGGCTTGAAAGGCGGAACAGCCGCTGTCCGACTTCTGTTGTGTAGCCTTCGTCTCTGCGGTTCGCATTGGCCCATTGCCATTCTCATCCGCAGACTCAGTTAGACAGAAAGCTTCGATACGGTTCTTCGACCTGTCAAGCCCGACTAGCTTCATAGACTCTGCGGAGGTTCTAATGCCCAGTTCGCTTCTCTTCTCTCCTGCAGGCCGTTCAAGGGTGATTCGTATGAGGAGACCCATCTGAAAACTTTTTAAGGCCCTCCCATAGCGCAATTGTACGCCAATCGAGATGAGCCAAACATTTGTTTATACAGTTCACGTTAACGCCACTTTTACTTCAAATAATTGTTATTACTTATCAAATCTGAACATAATTTAGTTATAAAGCCTCCGACAGGAGGCTCAATTGGTCATCCCACTGGTCGCGCTTCGTGCGCCACCGTAATCCTTGCCCATCTTCTCCCATTTTTTAATCGATTGATGATGGCTGCCAGCCACGTGGGACAAATGCTGTTGTTGACGGCTTGTCATGGCTAACATTTTCGCAAAGAGATGCACTTTTTAGCGTCGTCCGGTCGAGACAGCGACGACGGCCCGCGCGAGTGTCGCACGTCGTCTAATAGCAGCGAGCGATAACGGGCATGCTCTTCAGATCTCCAGTCGAGCGGTCCAACTCGCCGCCCATGAAGTGGCGAGCACTGCTAGCGTCCGCGCTCGTGCTGAGCTGCGAGTTCGCGGCACTCGCAGCCAAGAACGTCACGCAAGACTATCCGGTCAAGTCGGGTCTGCGGCCGTGGGTCGATCCGGAGACGCCCGCCGACCGCCAAGTCTACGTGAGTTCGCGCGGGCGACGATGGGAGCTCACCATGAGCGACGAGTTCAACGTTCCCGACCGCGACTTCCGCCCGGGGATGGACCACATTTGGACGTCGCTCGAAAAGCCCGATGGTGTGAACGGCGCCAAGCAGCTCTACTCACATAACATGACGTCGACGGCGTGTGACGACGACGGCACGTGCTACTACTACATCAAGATCGTCGAGGACGTGCAGAACATCACGGTCTACAACATGTACATCAATCCACCGCAGTTCGTGACGGCCGAGTTCCAGTACCGCGCGGCGATGGTGCAGTCGTGGAACAAGTTCTGCTTCCAGGGAGGCATGCTGGAAGTGCGCGCACAGCTGCCTGGTGCAGTGAGCAACAAGTCTGGGAACCCGGATCTGGCCAAGGGACCAAATGGCCGCGTGACGAATATCAAGTACTACCCGACGTGGCCGGGTATTTGGCTGCTGGGGAACCTCGGCCGCGCCATCTTCAGTGGATCGACCAACCGTATGTGGCCGTTCTCATACAACCGCTGCGAACCGGACGTGTTCAACCCTGCGTTCCAACGAATCAGCGCGTGTGATTCGGACCCTGGGTACGGTCTGAACCCGAACCAAGGCCGCGGTGCGCCGGAGATCGATCTCGTGGAAGGCGGCGGCACTGCAGTATCCTCATCGATCCAGCTCGGTCCGGGCATGCCCGAGAACTTCCGCCAGTTCCCCGTCAACACCACGTACGACTTCACGTACTGCATCTACAGCGGTTACTGCAAGACCCCCGGCGCCAACCTCCCGGACGTGCCGACCGCGTACTACAAGAAAATCCGCGGCCACAAGTCGTGGTACCAAGGTCTCCGCTACCAGAGCAACCCGTTCTGCAACCCGGATCCGACTGAGAAACAGACCTATGAAGCCATCGCGCGCTCCGTCCGAGCTGGCATCACGGAGAACACGTGCAATGTGACCAACTGCCCCGCCTCGAGAGATGCGAACGCAGATCTTGGGCTCGTGGACGGCAAGGGAGCCAAGCACTGGGGCATCAACTACAACGGAACGTGTTTCCCGCTCATGAACGCCTACTTTGGATCCTACCTGTGTGACCCGGACAACCAGTGGCCTCAGTGCTCTTCTCCTCGCAACTCATCGACGCCCAAGACCAACATCATGGAGCCGTTCCACTACCAAATGGACGCCATCTCGTCCAACTGGCCGCTGCATCTTGCTGCGTACACGGACTACCTCACGTACCAAGTTGAGTGGGTCACGGGCAAGAACGGGTACGTGCGATGGAACATCGACAGCCATCCGATCTTCGAGATCCCGGCCACGTCGATCGAGGATGTGCCACAGGACAAGAACAACTCAAATCCGATCAAGATCATGCCGGAGGAGCCCATGTACATCATCTTCAACGTGGCACTTTCGACGAGTTGGGGCGCGACGCCGCCGAATCCTGGCAAGCCGTGCCGCGGCGATGGCAAAGACAAGGCCGTGAACAAAATCTGCGACGAAATGCCGATGTACATGAAGATCGACTATGTGCGGCTATACCAGGACTTGGGCGATGACCTGGACGCTGACAACTACATGCAGATCGGCTGCGACCCGGCGTCCCATCCGACCCGAGAATGGATCGACGGCCACATTGAAGAGTACACGGACTACCTCAATCTGGCGATTGACGTGCAAGGCGGAGCACCTTGTAGCCACGACGACGACTGCACGATCAGCACGTCGCACAGCATCCAGTACCCGTGGTTCATCACAGGTCGGTGTATCAGCCAGCGCTGTGTGTGCTCGAGTTCGTCGTGGGGTGGACCGCGCTGCACGACGGTGCTCAACGGCAGCCGACGCGCAGTGGTTCGGACGTGGAACCTCCAAGGTTACGGACCGTCGTTCCCCATCACAGTAGCTATCGGTGGCACTCTGTTAGTGCTCACGCTGATGTCGATGGGCTTCAACAAGATGAAAGAGCAATCAAGGAAACTGAACATCGAGGCGCTCGAGGCCAAGCGAGAGGCGGACAACGACAAATTCTACGCGTTTGCGACTCCGTCGGCTGGAGAATCCATGCGCTCTCGTAATATAGGAGCCCTGGTCGTCAGCCAGGATACGACGTGAGAGCGGGAGAGGGCGGGTATGCAACCCGGCGAGATATATAAAACACCTTGCGTTGAATTAAACCTATACTAGTACATAATCCGTTCTTATCTCATTCTCCAGCACATTTGGCGCCTCAAGAGTGGCAAACCTCAGACGAACCTCAGCTAGTTGACCACGAGAGCTCCCTCTCGCCGCGACTAGGACGGATCCTTCCGTTGACGGAGACCCAAAGGCACCTTGTCCAGTCTGATAGGCATCAACGTCAGAGCAGCGATGATCTACGTGGTCTTTTCGCGCTCAGATGCCAGCACACAACACCAGACTATCAACTGCTACCACTAACTAGACGTGACGTCACTAGTACGAAACGCTGACCCAGAGCACGTTGCCAACATAGATTTTCGTCATCATTAGTACCGAGTCACAATTGATTGTCCACAAATTGTGTGTCACAATTGTATGGTCACAAACTGAAAATCACAGTTTATGATCACAAATTGTGACAGTCACTCTCTCGAAAAGTGAAGGCCTCTCTCCACTAAGTTCGCATACGGACCTAAAAAAGAAACGTTTTGTTGGTTATTTTGTGAAATCATGCCCTCGGCTTCACAGACGTTAGATTCGTGTGCACCACATCACTGATTTTTCGCTCAAGAGTCCACTTCAGCAACTTCCACCCAAACTCAGGGAATCCCCTTGGCGAGAAGAGCCCTTCCTCGTCGTCTCCGCTCTCTTCCCGCGCGCCCACACGTCCTCCTGCCTCCTGTCGCCATGGGCTGCATCGATTGCCTGTTTTGCTGGAAGGTAACGCTGCCCCTCGCAATATTCGCGCAAAAATCGCCTCTAACCTGACCGCCTCCTGGCCGTTTCCCTGTCGGAATCTTGCAGAACCGACCGGCGCCGAGCCCTCCGGCGAGCCCTCGCAAGCCTGCGACTGGCGCAGCCGACGCCAAGGCTGTGCTCGTGAGCGGCGCTGCAAAGCAGAGCGAGAGCGACGGCCCCGCGCCGCGCCGCGGTAACGTCAAGGAGTTCTACACGCTCGGCAAGGTCATCGGCTCGGGCTCGTATTCGGTCGTGCGCGAAGGCACGGACAAGGAGTCCAAGACCAAGTACGCGATCAAAGTGATTAAGCGTGCGGAGCTCACGGCCGAGGACGACGAGGCCATTTTGACGGAGGTCGAGATCCTCAAGTCGATGGACCACCCCAATATCATGTCACTCAAGGAGTTCTTCGTCGAGCCGGAACACTACTACCTCGTCACCGAGTTTGTGAGCGGCGGTGAGCTCTTCGATCGAATCGTCGAGAAGACGTTCTACTCCGAGAAAGAGGCGCGAGACCTAGTGCATATCCTGCTGAGTGCGATCAAGTATTGCCACGACAAGGACGTCGTCCACCGCGATCTGAAGCCCGAGAATTTGCTGCTCATGTCGGCTACGGACGATGCGTCGATCAAGATTGCTGACTTCGGTTTCGCCAAGAAGGTTGAGGTCGACAATGCCGGTCTCGTCACCACGTGTGGCACGCCTGGTTACGTCGCACCTGAGATCTTGGAAGGCGAATCGTACGGCAAGCCGGTGGATATCTGGAGCATCGGCATCATTACGTATATCTTACTGGCCGGCTACCCGCCGTTCCACGACGACTCGCAGCCGATTCTCTTCCGCAAGATCCGCAAGGGCAAGTACCAGTACGACTCGCCGTACTGGGATAACGTTTCCCAGGACGCCAAGGACTTTATCGGTCGCATGCTCGTCCTCGACCCCTCGAAGCGGTACGTACCCTCCCATCTGAACACTATATCCGTCGCTACTGAATGCTAACTGTATGGGATGCATGCTTGCAGGGCAACTGCCACGGAGTTGCTCCAGAACAAGTGGATCACAGGATCGGACGTGGCGAACGTGCCGCTCACGAGCGCACTGACAGAGCTGCGTCGCTTCCACGCACGCAAGAAGTTCAAGGCCGCCGTGCTTTCGGTGCAGACCACGATCTCCATGAACCGCGCGCTCGGGAGCTCCTCTTCGTCCTTTGCGAAGAAAGAATCGGACACGTCGACCGTGTCGGTCTGAGACGCAAACACCATACACTAGTCTGCTGCCCGCCGCGTAGAATTCCCGGTACTTTTATACGACACTTTTATCTCTTCTTGTTGCCAATCTCATTGGAAGTGAATTCCTCGCATTGAAGGAAGCGACAGGTTCGCATGTGAATGACCCAATACCAGCACACAGAGGTCTCGCGCATTGAGAGTTTTCTTATATTTCGTCTGCTGGCCCCTGTCTTCTTTTTTCACCGTTTTTGTGTGTGGGCTAAACACGAACTCAATGATCAACTCTACTCGGCCTGCTCCAGGTAATCCTTGACCTCAGCCGGCGTGAGGATGCGGAACTTTCGGTCGTCCTTGATGACCGCCACCTCGATGTTGGTCGAGTCCATCTAGATCGCACGAAACAGCAATGAGCACCATCGCTCCATATTGCCACTATCTCGAATACGTTGGCTAATCGTACCTCGCCCTCAAAGCTCTCGCGGAGAGTCAGCAGCGCCGTGTGGATCGCATCTTCGATCTCGAGGTCCTCGTTGTAACGCTAATGCACGGATAGCCCATCAGCTTCAGGGTCTCCACAATGCGCCCAGGCAGAAGACACAACGTACCCGCTCCAAGAAGGTCTTGGCGTTCTCGGCGTTCTTGCCGACGGCCGTGGCCTTCCAGCCAAAGTACGTGCCCGACGGGTCGATCTGGTACAACTGCGGTCCGTCGTCGCCGTAGCCCGCGAAGAGAATCGAGACGCCGAAGGGACGCACACCACCGGACTGCGTGAACTCCTGCATGATCGCGGCTAGCTCACGGACGAGGATGCTCGCGGGTGCGTGCTCGCGGTACTTCTGGAAGTACGTCTGGGCCTTCTTACGAGCCTTGCGCACGAGCACGCGGTAGTCCGGGCCCATACCACTGTACACGATGCCCGCGGTCTCGGACAGCGTCGCGATCTTCTTGTGCGAGTCCTCGTCCACGAGGATCGTCGGCAGCTTCTTCTCGGTCGCGATCACCACGCCGTTCTTGCCTGTTCAGCCACCGTTTCACTCATCAGACGAATCCCTTTCAACTCGAACCAACGCGGACACGTACACTTGATGCCGAGCGACGGGTTGCCGCGCTTGACTGCGTTCAGCGCATATTCGATCTGCAGCAACTTGCCCGACGGGTTGAACGTCGTCAAACTGAACGAGTACGCCGAGTCCGCCATCTAATTGCGTCGCGAACACGCCGAGTCCAGCGACGAAACTTGGTCAGCACCCTCCCAGAACACTATGCTACAGATACCTCCGCTCGCTTGCGCCGCCAGAGCTCTCGCAGACGCGTTACGAGCGGCGGGAATGCCATGGATCGCGTCGCTCACCTTTGCCGATCCTTGACCTTCTTCACTCTCGAGGGGAGCAAAAAAATCCAAAGCAAGAGCCGAGGTGACACCGGTTTCCAACCGGTACTTTTGTGAAGTAACGATAACAAGATCCCGCCACTTCTGAAGGGGAGATGTATAGTTCTTACATGTATACTGTATACTTTGTGTAGCCATCTCCACCAGAGTCAAGAAAGGCAACGTGATTGTGTTGGGAAGACGACAAGGAACTATATTTTGTTTGTATCAATTAGTAAGTTGTCTTATTCTTGCGCTGGCTGACAGACCACGGCGCGCGCCAGATTTGCGGGGTCGCGGAACTTTCGGCTTCAGGGATCTCGGCGAGGGGCAAGAAGTCCATGTTGGATCCGTCGAGTGTGTGTTGGCGGGCTGGGCCAGATCGGCTGTGTGATGACTTGAAAGTGTTGAAACGAGCGGCATTGTGACAGCTCCTTTGGCTGCGTGATGGACTGTATTGAGCTCGAGCGCGCAGAGCCATCCAATTCGGCCGTCACCTGCGGTTGATACCGGTATCTCGCCGATGCTCTGAGGCACAGAAGCGTGCCGGTCTGTGCGACAGCAAGATTCGATCTTGATGAAGCGTGTGGGAAACATGCGACAGTCGACATTCCCTTCCACGAACGAATTCCTTGCGATTTTTTCACGCTGAGCGTAGAGTGGGACATTCTACCGTACGCTGCTTTGTTACGCTCACATGAATGGTCCTGGTGCCCAATACTGCACGATCAGGAACCCGCACCGTGGCAGTTACCGCTGCCGTAGATGGGCGGCCCTGGGAGAACGAGATTCACCGGCACGAACCATGCAGTGTCCTTGGCGCACGCAGTTGCTGGAAGCGTGACGCGCGTCTCGTTGCCAGATCAACAACACGTCTGCTCATTGGTTACAGACTGCACAAAGATCCAGCGACAGGCTCGGCGCCGCAGCGAGAGCCCCCCAAAACCACTTCATTTCTGAATTGACTCTGTCTGTAAGCAACCTCCGCAACCAACCTTCCCCCTCCCCGGCAAACAACATGATGGGTTTAGGGTTTAGATCTATCCGTTCTGGTGGAGATACAAGCCGACCCAGCCGCCCACCAATAACGACGTGCCCAAGATGTAGATCCGCTCTAGCAAACTTGGTGCATAATGCCAAATAGTCTGCGCCCTCCACAAAATACACATCCAATGAGCAAAGCGATTCTGTCACACTCCGTCAGCAAGGACCCTTTCCCTGTAAGCTGCCGAAAGCCACACAGGCGCATGCTTGCACATCATCGAGATTCTGGAATCACTTGCCGATCGACCGGCACTGGAGCTTGCGTGACGATCGTCGTCCGGGAAATGTGACGGAGCACTCCTCCGTGTGAAGATCTCACTTCATCGCTTGTCACATGCGAACGATGACAATGACCTCTTGCAATTAATACTGATTCGATTTTCGACTGGCTGCCGGCCAGCTTCCATCAAACTGTAATTCGCAAGGTATGCATAAAGAGTTACCCTCTAGAAAGAGATCGAGTTGAACTGAAGGATTAGACGGCTGCTGCCTCGTCACTTGGGAGAATCTAGATTGACGTCACTCGCGAAAGATACGGCTCTGCTGCGTCTCCTTTGCGTGTTAAAATTGCTGGCTGATTGTCTATTCATGTGTCTCCACCTCGTGCGACGACAGGGAGCGAACGGACTGCAACGACAGACGGTTGAGCTGGGGCGGTCTCCGCTTCTAGAAACGCCAAACTCGATTGGCTGTGAGTGCTCGAACGCTTGAAACAATGAGGATCTGCAAGATTTGCTCCGCCTTTGGTCTCAACCGGCTCAAAGCTCACTCTTCCATTCGCCCCCTCAGTCGCATCCCAAAGCCTCGGCAGACTCCCCTTCAGACGACGATGAACTTCCTCTTCAACCTGGAGGTCAACACGGTCGAGACCGTCGACTCCCCGCACGTCTGGCGAGCTCAAGTGCCAACGCCTCCGCAAGACGCCTGACACGACCAGTCCTCATGCGGCTTCCTACATCCACGGAGCTAGTCGTTGTATTTATCCGATCAATTGAACCGTTCATCAAACATGGCTTCATTTTTGCCCTAAGTTCGTTGTATCTCACCATGCGCACTTAGGAAGAGCTACACTCAAGTCAGATTGGCTTTTGTGTCATTTTACTCGACGGCACGACCATGGCGACCTGGACACTGCGCGGCGTGGCGCTCCGCGTGTGGAACTATGTGGTCTGGGAGCGTAACCCCATCGTGCAGGTACACAAGTGATGTAACCACCACTCGCTCGCGCGTTTCGGGTGCTCAGAGACGGTCTGTAGATGCTCTACGTCGGTCTCATGCTCTGGTGCAAGTTCGCGTTCGTGACCGAGGCGTACCCGTTCATCCCGAACCAATACGTCGGCGAGTACCGCAAGTGGACCGTCTTGGCGCTTTGGGTCGCGACCTTTGGGCTCTTCATCTACATGTGCCGAAGCGATCCGGGCGTAATCACGCCCGACAACATTCACCAGTTCAAAAAGTATCCGCCGCACCCGGTGCTCTTCCCCGAGAATAAATTCTGCCGGACCTGCAAGACGCCAAAGTAAGAACAATCCAAAATATTGATCCTCTAGTAGGCTCATCTTGACGGGGACGCACGCGATAGGCCTCCGCGATCCAAGCACTGCCGCGTGTGCAACCACTGTGTTGCGCGCTTCGATCACCAGTACGTTTCACTGGACACATCCCTATGAGTGGATTCTCTGTCGTTGCTGACTATTCAACTTGTTGTGTTGGATAGTTGCCGTAAGTTGGCGGTGTTTTGCGGGGAGGCAAGGGAGAGATCTGACGGCCGTTTTAGTTTGGTTCAGCGGATGTGTTGGCGTTCACAACTATGCACAGTTTATTCTGTTTCTTGTGGCTCAGCTCGCGGTTTGCGTCGAAGTATTCTACGTCACTAGCAGCGTCTTTGTCGTTCAAGTGCGGCGTTGTAAGATGGTTACGTGACTCAACGGCGTCACTGAACACTTTTTTTGTAGAGTTTGCAAATCACCTTAGAAGACGACAAGTTCCGAGATGCCATTCACTCAGTCGTGGCGGTACGCTTCGTACGTTAAAGGACTTGAAGTGCCATCCTAATGTGAGTATTCTTGACCAGAACAACCAAGCGCTGGGCTTCGTGGCTGCGTCTTCGTTCATGGTGGGAGTCGTGGTTTGGTTCTTCTTGCTGGTCCAGATCAAGCGTATCACGCTCAACATTACAGCGAGCGAATCCTTCAAGCGTGACGCTCTTCACGCCCAAGCAGACCCGGACAATGCCACGGGCGCCAAGCGACTCTTCAATATACTTGTATCTACTTTACCATCCACTGGTGAAAAACTATCCCGGGCTGAGAAGAAGAAAGGCTTGGACGCTTCCTGGGGAGGTCTCTTTTCGCCAGATACGATCTTGAATACGGAAGAGCACTTCACAAAGCACGACGTCGACTTCAACCCGTACAACCTCAAGAATTTCTGGGCGAACGTAAAAGACGCCTTTCAAGGACGGGCAAAAGTTGTGCCGGCTAGCAAGACCAAGCAATCCTAAGGACTGTTGTAACGGAAATCAATCATTTTTACAATCGGCACTGGGAAATTCGTGTTCTCGTCGCTTCCTGGCCTCGAATAACTTACGATCTCTTTTCGAATACTTCAACACAAAACCTTTTGTGCTTGATCTTTTGCATACTCGTGTTCTCGCGAGGATTGGTTTGCCAAACTCCCACAGCATGAACATATTGGCCATGAGATGCGGGATTGTGATATGGCTGAACTCCGCCGTCACGAGTGTGTGGATGCGCTTGTTCTTAACAACATTTTCGTACGAGCACGCGAAGTGGCGCCATATAAAGCTGTGGAGCGCAGGATTCACGAACGAGACGCGCCAGAGGCCCCAGATGCCGACGTTGGCTGCAATCATACCCGCGAGTACGCGGTGGCTCTCCCCCGGGATCTATTCCACACATCCAGATTTCAGCAACCAAGCCCGCCAAGCCTCATCCTACCAACTGCAGAGCGCGAACCTGTTCGATTATCCGGTTCTTCATTGCGTTCGCCAATGAGCGGATGGATTCAAAGTGGTCCTCCTCCGAGTCATGTGATACCTCTCTCTTGTGCGACCCCAGCACAGTCGTCGCACTGCCGAAACTGATGAACCCTAGCATCATGCGCGACGAACGGTCCGTCACCACTTGGGCCATGGCGGTGGTTGCTGTCGGCGAGCCGCGAACAGATCTTTTGACAGGAAGACCAGCCGCCGGACGCGAAACGACGCGACCGAGCTGCACACGTTGAAGCGAGCGAGCGACCAGCATCGAGCCAACAGAAGAAGTGGCTTCCGGTAGAGAGACAGAGAAAAAAATCA
Organism: Pythium scleroteichum; assembly: GCA_023335855.1. Taxonomy (NCBI): domain Eukaryota; phylum Oomycota; class Peronosporomycetes; order Pythiales; family Pythiaceae; genus Pythium; species Pythium scleroteichum. The sequence continues at coordinate 11,243 of JAADVR010000552.1, read as the reverse complement.
AATGAGCGAGCCGACGCATCGCTGGCTGGTGGTGGATAAGTGAGATCTCCATCGGCTCACCCACGCACCCATCTGCGAGGGCCAATCACCACATTCATTCTCTACAAGCAGACCATCACTCATAAATCAAGCTACTAATTTAACATCTCGTAGTATACGTTATTTAAGGAATCTTAACGTATTGTCACATATCTAACTGTTTCTCTGCGCTCAGACCGTTCTGGAAGGATCACCATGGGCTTGACGGCGGCGACGCTGCTGGCGCGGCCTCTGCGCGTCTCTCCGCTCGCGCGCGGCGTGCGTCCGCCTCGCAGAACGGTTCTGCGTCACGTCGACATGGCGGCCGCGCGCAGATCGTTCTCCGCATCGCATATCCCGTCGTCCGAGCGCGTGCTGCTCGCGAGCCTCGGACTCGTGGGCGGCGGCTCGGCCGCGACGGCGCTGCTGCGCGAGGCGCATTGGAACCGAAGCGACGACGACTCGGTCTCCGGACAGCTGCGCATGGCGCTGCAGTCCTTCAAGCGGCGCGCGCAGGCCGAGGTGCGTCGGCAGACTGATGCCCCCACCAATTATAATTCGTGGATTAATTTGTGTGTCTAGCTCCATGACGAGAACCACCGCGCCGTGGCGGCGCTGATCGCGGCAAACGTGGGTGTCTGGGGGCTCTGGCGCGTCTCGTCCCGCCACGCGGCGCTGCATCGCTTCATGTGGCGCCATTTCGCGTGCTCGTACAGTGCTGTGGTCGAGGGATGGCGCATGCATACGCTGCTCACGTCGGCCTTCAGCCACATCACGCTGCCGCACATCGGCATCAATATGTTCATGCTCTGGCAATTCGGCACACAGATCCTCGCGCCGAAAGACGCCATGGACTCGTGGCTCAACAAGGCGCTCGCACGGTCGAGAACCGTCGACTTTCTGCGCAGCTCATTCTCGACCACGGCGGGGCTGCCGCAACAGCTCTCGCTCGAGGACTTTGGCAAGCTCTACGTATCGTCGGCGTTGGCTTCGTCCACGCTCAGCATCGTTGCCTCGCGGTTCCGCGGAATGCCACGCAGTACGTCTGGGCTCGTTGTTCGAGGGCGTGGATGGTTCTAATATTTGCTGATGGTTTGGTCTCATTTAGCCTTTACGATTGGAGCGAGCGGAGCTGTCATGGGCGTACTCACCGTGTACTGCCTCTTGTTCCCGGAGCGCCGTATGATGCTTTACGGGTTCATCGACCTCACGGCATCGCAACTGCTGCAGCTCATGACGGCCGTGAACCTCGTCGGCTCGGCCTTCCAGCGCAGCCTGCAGATCGATTTCACGGGCCACTTGGGAGGACAGGTCGTGGGGCTCGTGATGCACGAGAACGAGCCACGCGTCGCGTAGCGTCGATCTGACGCACAGCATCTTACTGGTTACCCCGGATAGAGAAAACGTCAGTTCCGTTCCCGACATGCTCCCGAAAGCCAGTCTGTCGTCAGTCGGTGATTGAGCACGACTCCAGTTTTGCTGGCTCTCAAGGGCGATGGGATCGAGGAAAAGCAGTCAGTTGGAGGAAAAGTGTGTGAGATATTCCGCTGTCCCGGCAGCCCACATTCTTCCTCGTGGAATCACTTTCGAAATAAAATAAACGGTTTCGAACTGAGATGACTGATGGTTCCCGCAAGATTAGTGGGGCCAAACTGCTTCTTTGCCAGCTGGAGACATCTTCGTCAGTCGACCCAGTACCATTCGTTGAAGCCACGTTGGTGGCTGCATGTCTTGGCGTCCATTATAGTTCCAGATTCTGGGTCCAGAGCGCAACGGAACCTCATACTTGTTGCTCATTTCAAAATTCTCCTTTGACCACCAGACCCCACCTCCCATCCCACCCCACGACATCGCATTCAAGACCATGAAGGCTTACACACTGTTGCTCGTCGCACTGTCGGCCTTGCTCGCCTTTGCTCATGGGGCAAACTCCAATCTGAGAGGCAATGCACAAAAATCCTACGACCTCGACCAGCTCGGGGTAGACTCGTACGCTGGAACGCGCTTCAAACTCAGCCTTCCGGACCAAGACGGCCGTGTGTGAGCAAGGAGAAGGGCCGTAACTTCCTTTGTGCCGGCAATCTCTAGTCTCCATTCATCCTTCTGCCTCACCGCTCACCGGGAAGTAGCCAGGAGCTCTAACAATCATACACGTTCGGTACCATGTACTGTTGGGTCTTAAGCACAGTTTCCTCGCTAAGGGGAATCTCAAGCAATGTGAGCGGCGTGGGACTTGACTAATATTTCCTCTAAATGCTAAGGGAGGTCTTGCGGTTCACGCCCCGAGTGCGCCTCGGTGGAATCAGTTCCTGAGCGAACAAAAACATGCAGCAGCGAATTGCTGTCTAACGTGCGAATAGAGGAAAACATCATTCGGATGGATTAGCGTTACGGTTTGTTGTCCCTACTGTGGGTCGTGCTGCGACCTCCAATCGCTCTTACGCGCGGCCTGGAGGATCGCGAAAGATCTGGAAGTTGTATCCTGCACCCAGATCTTTGTTCACTTCGTCAACAGTGGCCACGCCCTGTGGCGGATCCGCATCTTTTGTTGTATGGGCACTCGCACACGTGGCCAGTGAGGCTGTGAGAGCAAGAAGCAGTACGGCAAACGCCTTCATGGTCGTCGTCGGATCTAATTGTGTGTCTTGAGGGGTGGTTCTCGAATGAAGTCACACTGGTCACAGCAAAACCAGCCCAGTCCACATCTCATGCCAGTCCAGTCCACATCTCAGGCTCCGTCGTCACCGACCACGAGTGGGCTTCACTAGCCAGTTGTCAGCAAGCTCAACAAATGCGGGAAAAGCCAGCTCGAAATTCACTCCAGTGTTCAGTTCATAAGCCACCAACGGCGTCCAATGTTGCCTGAGATGCATTTTGTCTCACAGCGGGCAAGTTGTGTGATGACGACTCCACGACAAAGACCCCGAACGCAAGCACAACTGCTTGACTGAGCTCGAACAAAGGGGTCAAAAACCTTGCCTGGTTCAGAACAGATATCGGTTGAGCCGGGGCGCACCTGAGTTCAGTACAGTCCATCGAGATATTTGCGGGAGACCTGTTCGATGAAGCACAAATCTTGAGCCACGAGAAATCGTTCGGTCGATGAAAAGAGGGGGTTTACGCAGCGCCTCTATTGGCAACAATCATGGGGTGAAGTTTGTGCTGTGTGGGGTCGCGCTGCGCACTTGTAGTGTCATGCACGGCTGGTATTTATGGAGACAATGAGTATCACGAGCGGAGGTGCAGCACTGGAGACTTGTGCGTGGGAGTGCATTAGTTGGAGTTAGACCTGCTGAGTCAGCAGAGGATCTGTCGGCGGTCTCATGCGAGCGTTGTGGGTGGTGTCTCGCGCGTAGGTCCTGAATCAGAGCCTACGTGCGACACATCTGATCGGGTGGCAAAGTCGCTGACGTCTGTCTCAGCAAGTGGGTCATTCTTATCAGTATACGAGCCTAACGCTATCAAATGCGAAATTGTGGATGTCTGGTCGGTTGGACTGATCAAGACTCAAGCCCCGACGGTCCTTGCGAGAACCCCAGCTTTCACGGCACAGCGAGGAGACAACACCGAGTGCTGACGCTGCCAACGACGCGCTGGAAACCCTCTGCAGTGTAGCTTCTCCTCCCACCACCAGCACCACCACCACGCTCGCTGTCGCGAGCTTGCAATGCCAAGCTGGCGGGCTGTGGCTTGGCTGCCAAGCAGAGCTTCCTCGGCTGGGTGAGGCTGGTGCGCGCTCCAGGCGGTGCGAACGAAGAGTCGGTCTGTTAGCGCACCCCAGACAACTACGTCAAGCAGTCCTCGACGATGAACCTCGTCGGTTTGTTCGCGACCATGACTATAAAGGAACAGGTCCTTTTAAACACCGTACACAGGGCACTGAAAGCCAAATGGCTTCCAGTGCCCTGTGTACGGTGTTTTATTGACTCGTATAAGTTTGGGCAGGCATCGACGGTCATTCGGTACGACACCGACTTTCGCTGTGATCCACAGCGATGGATACCGGATGCCTGGGCGACAGACAGCCTGTCACATCGTAAGCGAGTCGATTTCGCCTGAAGGAGACATACAGAAGATGGGGCGGCGAGCAGCAAAACTGTTATATTAAATATGTCGCTAAATGTGATAAGCGTACCTATAGACTGTCTCTTCACGTGCGCATACCTTTAGCAATTGAAAGGTATTAATACCTCTTGATCCGTTGTTCACTCCGTTAATCAAACTCTCAAAACCGATATGTACCGCCACAGCGATCTTGCTGGCTTTCGCCGTGATCTGCACGGTCGTCACAGCCGTCGATGGTTTGATGTAGCCGACCGGGAGGCGCTCCTGGATGAGGTACGAATCGAGATGCGCCTTGGTGATGGCCAAGTTGTTGCCGCCGCCCAGCACGTCCACGATGAGACCGGACTCACCGAACGAGATCGTGGCATCGCGCTGGCTAAACGAACACGTCGGGATTATCGCGAGGCACGCGCTCAGGCGCTCGCGACGCAGCTCGCCGAGCTCCGCCATCTTGCCCTGTGCCAGATAGAAGCGCCGACTGGACAAGCCTTAGCGAGGCGAATCAGTCTTGATGGTGTCTTGATAGGAAATTGTGATTGTGGCCAATCTTGGCTGCGAGGTGTGTCGAGAAAGCAGATATCGGTCTCGCGACGGCTGTGCGTGTGCAGCGCCTCGAAACGACCAGTGGGACCCCGCTCACGTACCCAAATCGCTCCGCTGCACCAAGCACTGCCAAACGAAGGTTCGATCTCAGTACACACTGATCTTGTCCACTGCATTGTCGAGTAGAGCATAAAATATTATGGTTCGATTCGAGGTTACGTTTTGTTTTCCCCTGTTATGGGTTGCGCTGCGACCTTCAGCCTTCAGTATCGCGAGAGATCTGGAAGTTCTTCCCTGCGTTCCGGTCTTGCATCACCAACTTGATTGAGACTTTTGGAAGCTCAACAAACGCTGTCTCGTTGGCGCATTTTGACGCTGCCAGAGAGGCGGAGAGAGCGAGGAGCAGCACAGTGAACGCCTTCATGATCTGAACCAGCGGGTTGATGTTCTTCAGCAACTGCGTGTCTGGAGGCGGATTCTTGAATGAAGTCCCTCAGACCTCATCTTTTCAATCAGCCAGTTCCAAAGACTCCGGCTGTTGAACGTTTACGCATTGGTGCGGACCTCAAGAACCGAAATAATCAGCTCAGGTTTCAGCTCTGAGCTCGGTTTCGAGGCGACCAAGGAACAGCCAACGATCGACGGCCACAAGCTTCCTCGATTCCATATCCGGTCAGCTTGTGGTGACAAGCGCACAACAACAGCCTCAGCCACGCCGTTGATGTTCTGCACGACTGCTCAACCGAGTTCCAGGAAAACAGGCGTCGGGTCTTGGTGGACAGGACTGCAACATGGGGTCAACAGGTGCCAGTTCAACAGACATCTGTTGAGCGGAATACCTGAGTTATCCACAATGAAGTTCAACAATGAACAGCGATGTGAGCTCAGCATGGGATATTTGTGCAAGGACCAGCAGGGGCGGGGGGTGTCTCTTGGGTGGGAGCCTAATTTGATAATTTGGCCCATTGGGATTTCCAGACCGACGACGGTCCAGCGCGTGTGACTGGGTTGGAGTCACCAGCTACGAGGAGTCGGATGTGTCGGACCTGATCAGGGAGTCTTGGGGCTTCTGTACTGGTCACAAATAGCGAGTCGCTGTTGGCGACTCCAATTGTTCTCAAGACGCAAACCTTGACTGGTCCAAGCTACAAGTTGCACGTTACTCGCTACTAGTAGGTCTCGCGGACCGCCTGGCCTGATGGAACGCCGTCGATTCACTAAAGTGGACCCTTATCCCTCTACGCCTACAGTAGCACGTCGTCGTGTAGCATGAGAGCGTTCCATGTGCCAAAACGCGAACGACAGAGCGTTGGAGTCGGTTGCGCCAGGGAGCCTAGCTGCTTGCGCGCACTTAGACCACGTGCGAGAGCCTGCGTCCCTTCTGAACTGAACCGCAGATGACGATTAGTTGCTAGTTCTGCTCTGCGCAAATCGCACAGCCATGTACTATTAAATAGTACATAGCTACGCTGAAGCTCGACTTCAAACCACTAGAAAATTTCTAGTGGTTTGAGGTCGAGCTTCAGCGTCCATTTTTGCATGTAATGCATGGCAGGACACTTGTCTCTGCAACTGACTCCAGGATTGGCAATCTGTCACATTAGCACTACATAGTAAAAGTCGGTCTTTCCCTTGTAAAAGCCGATAGCATATGAAAAGTCAAATGTTGTTTTTGGGGGCGTGGGATGTGAGCAATCGTGAGATCGTTGCCAAAGATCTGGTGGTACTCCCATAATTCGAGTTGACACCACGCTTTAAGGGAGTCAGCTTGCGAGTTGCGCCAGGGCCTGACCTCTTCAAAGTAACTATTAAAAATCCTGCAAAGCCACGGTATTGGCTGCGTGACTTGGCGTCCACGATTGCTCGAATTTCTGGGTCCCAAGCGTAACGGGGCTCCACACAAATTGGTCATTCGAAGATTCTCCTCCAAGCCTCCTCGACGGATCATTCACTGTAAGACCAAGAAAGCGTTCGCTTTGCTGTTCTTCGCGCTGGCAGCCTCGCTCGTCGTTGCTCACGAGCCAAACCCAACTTTGAAGGGCAACGCACCAGATTTGCTCGGCCTTGACCAGGTCCAAGAAGACCCGAATGCAGGAACACGTTTCCAAATCTACCGTCCACCCCAGGACGGCCGTGTCTGGAAACAAGAACGAAGGTTGTAGCATCCTCCCTGTCGGAGGCTGCTAGCCTTCGTGCGCATCCAGTGTATCTTGAGGGATCGGAAGCCGTGCGCGGATTACTATCGAGTACTAGAAAGATGAGTTGTGAGTGATTCGCCCAAACGAGATGAAAATCAAGTAGTAATAATGCAAATGAAAATGATGAACCACGCGGTGTTGGAAATCACAATTTAGTCCGAGATAGACCGGAACTGGTGAAACTTGTTCGCCCAGAGAAGAGGTCTCTGAGGAAAGAGCAATGAAACACGCCAAGTGTGTGGGTTTCAAGTGAATGGCGTCTCGGTAGCTCTTCCGCAGCCACCATGATGGTGAGAATGGTTAGCGGAACCGTGTCGGTGGTGGCGATATGGGCGAGGCGAGCGACAGCTGAGTGCGGGACGGAGGCTGGTTGGGCGTTAGCACACGTTTGCCGTAAATGGCGCCGAGGGGCTCATCCAGGAATAGCCTTGTCTTGTCTTCTTCGTTTCTGCCAAGAAGTTGGATGTTCAGATAGTTTTCATGCATAGTCGATCTGGAGCCGAAGAGCATGCGCCCTGTCGAGTGTTGGCGGACGAATGCTAGTCTCGAGCTTGTATCGTTAGTACGCATTTGTACTTCGGTCGATCGTCAGCTGAGTCCCCGTCCAGCGTCTGGCAGCTCGCACTAATAGCAATCGGAAGAAGCACAGCAAGCCACATAGTTAGTATCCGGTGTGGCAGTCCACCAAAGAGCCAGAGCCACCCCACCACAGCCAAGCTGCACTCTCACTGTCAGTCACCACTGACTCGAATGATGGTTCAAACCAAATAATATTTGGGTCAGCATATTGTACTGAGCCAATGCCAACCAACAAACCACCAGGGAATATCGAAAGGCAGTACTGTCGTATGGACTTGCGGATGAACTTGCGGTTTGTCGCTGGACCCATCACCTGCGCGCGAACAACAAGATGGCTGACTCGTTAGCCAATCTCACGATGGACTCGGCACACAGTGCTCAAGTCCATCACCCGACCGATCGGAGAGGACACGCCGTCCATGGCTGACCACTTCCGCTGACGGCCATGATGAGATATAGCGGGTCGACCTGTGAGCATATCTCAAGCTATTAGGGTTCGTAAGAAACTCAAAAGACTTTACTTGCATCATCATCACCGTCATATTGACAATAAGCTCTTCCCGTGGCAGTCGCGTGCTCGCGCTACCTAGACATTTGGAGTTTTGAGAACAAGTACCGGCCCATGCAGAGCGCCGAGCATGGGAAGCATCGCGAAAGGAGGAGAAAACGTCCATTTATCAACATGCACAAAGCCACAAAGAATGGCGAGCCCGAGCTTACGGCGTCTAACGGTTGTCTTCACAGCAAGAGCAAATCGTGGGCCTTCCTCCTAACTCCTTAAAGACCCGGGTGCAGACCGAGCTCGCCTGGGCTCGGCTTACCCTGCGCCTCGCCGAAGTAGAGCGCCAGCGTCGACTTCAAGCGCTCCACGTTGGCGCTGTCCTCCATGAAGACAGGGAACTGGGTCACGCCCGCTGGCGCCATCTCCCACGGGAACGGCGTGCCGGCCTTGGTGTTCGGGTACAGCACGTCCGTGCGCGTGGACATGCCGGCCATGACGGTGCTCTGCACCTCCTTGGAGACGACCCAGTTGAGGAAGAGCTTGGCGGCCGCTGGGTGCGGCGCCTTCTTGAGGATCGACAAGCGCTGGCCCCAGGCGAGGTGTGGCGTGCTGGCGTCCTTGCCGTTGATCGTGACGAGCGTGGACACGGACGGCCCGCTGGCAGCGATACCGATGGCCTTGGTCTTGGCACCGACCGCCTCGCCCGCCGTGTTGGAGCAGCGCTGGAACTGGATGTTCTGCTGGCTCATCTTCTGGACCCAGTCCGAGCCGTACTTGTCGATGTACTGCGAGTAGACAAAGAGCGCGGCGTCGTCGTCGTGCGGGTAGGTGGAGGCCATGTGGTCCTTGTAGATGGGGTTGGCGAGGTCGAGCGCGGTCTTGGGGACTGGCAGGCCGCTCTTTTGCAGGAGCGCCGTGTCGTAGAAGTAGCTGAAGGAGTAGCACGCGTGCGAGGTCCAGGCGCCTTCGGGGTCCACGAAGCCAGGGTGGATCTTGGAGAACCCGGCTGGCTTGTAGTTGAGCAGCACGCCCTGCTTCTTTCAGCGCGTGTAGTCCTGCAGCGTCTGCAGAGCGACGACGTCCGCCACGAGCGAGTTGGTCGCGAGCTGGTTGTCGACGCGCACGTCGTGGTACTTGGAGTAGTCGACGACCATGGTGAAGTTAAGCTTGGGGTAGGCGGCACGGAAGGCGTTGGCGATTCCGTCCTGCTGGGTGGGCGTGTCACCGCCGTGGTAGACGACGAGGTGGCCGCCTTCTTTGAGGGCGTCCTCGTAGAGCTGGCTGAGCTACTTGGTCTCTTCAGCGATCGCATCGACGGTGCGGAAGCTGGCGACGGCAGCGACGGCCGAGAGAGGGGCGAGTGCGCGAAGGATCTGCATGGTGGGTGTCTTGATCCGGTGCGATTGGTATTGAGTGGAGTCGGTGTGTGGTTGGGATCTTGGTGGAAGATCGACAAGTGAGCAGGAGTCAACGGCCTGGTGTCCGAGTTCGCCAGCAACGTGGTCGCCCCTCAGGGATTGAAAGCATGGCAGTACAGCAGCGTTGCAGGCTCCGTCGCACGACGCTGGTTTGTTTGCCGTGGAGGTGGCTGGTATGAAAGATCCGTCGGGTCCTGTGGCCGAGCTCAGATGGTTGAGTCTTGTCGTTCTGTTGTTGCACCTGATTTCACGAGCCGGCTTTCGACGGTACTGTTCTTCACACCGACCGAGGAGCCACGTTGCACCTGTACTACTATTACTAGTATGCGTCGCGACTGTGTTTAGTACGTGCGGGTGGCCACGTGGATTGCGGTGTTCAGGCTGTGGAACTCGGCCCTCCAGCGCAGCACGGTCGTGTGCGGAGAGCGACGGTTTGGCTACTTGCTGGTTAGGATAGGATAGGATGTTTATCCATCTCTGAGACATTCGCGTGGGATTGTGTCCACCGCAGTCAAAACAATACAGGGTATGAAGGTCCTTTTCCGGTTGCGTTGACTGGAGGTAAGCATAGTGGGTGGAGGACCACTCTTCGTAGATTCCCATGCGGACATCGGCGCGGCGACGCTTGCTCACCAATGGGCGACTGTACATTACACCAGATGGAGTGCAGTGTGGCGCCTACGGTACACACTTCAACTGGTGACGGCGAGCCGGCACCTTGGTTTTACACAAACAACGAAGTGGTAGACACAACTGTCGTAATCTCCAGTGCATCTGAATCTCAGCACGCGTGGTGATTACTATTCTCTATCCACCAGGATTGTTCTGGTTGGTGATCAAGTCTCTGGTGACTTATAGTTCACTGACAGTCCAACCGAGGATCGTCCTTGGTAACTTGAACATAGATTCCGGTACCTCGAACGAGCAGGCCCCTCGCGATACCATAATATGGTATCGCGCCCGATACTGGGAGGCGTTATATTATAACGCCTCCCATGGATTGGGCAGTGACTGATTGTGCTTCCCTCCTTCTTGCGTAGCCCTTCTCACTATATAATAGTCCAAGCGCGGGGACAGCGATCGGCGCGAAGTCGTCCTCATCGCCCCAGAGGTGGTAATCCATCTCCATCGCTCATCCTCGAAGAACTGATTGAAGGTCATTTGAATTTGCAGTCTTAAATTATCGAAATATGGCTTTGGAATTCCTGCGGGCTGAATCTTGATTAATAAAATTAGCAACATTTACGGAATCAGGATCTGAAACGATAGAAATCCTGCGGGAAGTTCTCCACTGGAGAACTCCACGCAGTATCCAATTTCTTGGCATAAAAGGGAGAAAGAAAGGCAAGATAACTTCTGCAAATAGTTTGCCTAGGGTACTGCCATGTGCGCCACCCTCAGCGATGCTGTCTCAGGCGGTCGTCTTCGCCTCGTAATAAGTCGAAGAAGTGATGAGCCCCTCGGCGCCATCCAGGGCAAGAGTGTGCCAACGCTCAACCAGCCAATGACCCTGCTGCTCGGCGCGTTTGTATCGCCGCCACCGACACGGTTCCACTAACCGTTCTCACCATCATGGTGGCAGCGGAAGAGCTACCGAGGACGCGATTCGCTTCAAATTCACACGTTTGTCATGTTTCATTGCTCTTCCTCAGAGACCTCTTCTTTAGGCGGATAAGTTTCACCAGCTCCGGTCTGTCTGCCTCGGACTAATCTTTGATTTCCAACCGCGAATCTAATTCTTTTCTTTTTTTGCGTTACTACTTGGTTTTCATCTAGTTTGGTCGAATATGCACAACTCATCTTTCTAGTACTCGATAGTAATCCACACACAGCTTTCGATCCCTTGAGATACACTGGACGTACACGATGGCGAACAGCCGCCGACAAGTAGGATGGCGCGATGTCTTTTTTTTTTTTTTT
>JAADVR010000551.1:0-23569 GCA_023335855.1 Pythium scleroteichum | reverse complement strand
TCGATTTCCGCTCGATTTGGACGTCCCACATCGAGTACTTTGCCAAGGACGCGAGCAACGCCGCGACGTTCCGCATGAAGCACTCGGCGATCCCGATCACGGAGGAGATGCCGACGGATCCGGCGTTGGACTCGGTCATCAGTGATTACTCCAAGCGTATCCGTGAGCTGTTTGCACGCGTTGTGGGCTCGCTCTGTGAACCTCTCGACTTGACCTACGGCGTCGTCCGCACCAAGGACGCACCGATTGGGCACTTCTTCACCGACGCGCAGATGAGCTTCTACGGGCCTGGCACAGGCGACGTCGTCGTGATGAACGGCGGTGGCATCCGTACCGATAAAATTTACCCTGCCGGCTCGATTACTCTGGGCGAAGTCGTCGGTTGGTCGCCGTTCGGCAACACGATCGTGGTCGTCCAGACCGACGGCGCGTCGCTCAAGAAATTTATCACACGCGAGATGGTCTGGAGCTGCGGTGCTAATAGCGAAGTTGTGTTCAATAGCCAGTACGTGCACATCGCTGGCGTCAAGTACACGTTCAAGTGTGCGAGCCAGGGCGCTGGCTCAGTCGCAAGCCTCGAGTGGTCGGGCCACCCGACGCGCACAGGCCCCGTGCAAGACACGGACTCGTTCAAGCTCGTGCTGAGCAACTACCTCTTCACGGCCGAATTTAGCGTCATCTCAGGTGTCAACTACAACGTGATTGTGAAGGAAGCCGAGGCCACGCGCGTGGACACGGCGCTCGAGACCTATTTCAAGAACCTCCCGAACTCAACGTTCTGCGACAGCGACAAGACCGTGCGCTCGTTCGTGTCCTTCTAAGAAGACTCTCAGATTGTGCTCCAGTCTGGGTCAAGGTCAGGTAAACTGCTAAGGAATGAATACAAAATGAAGCGATCTATACCTGTGGTGCAGTCCAACAAGGTGTTGAACTTGGTTAAAAACATTCAACACCAACTGGCACCGTGTTATGTCATACTGCGACGAACCATGACCATTTTTGTATCTCGCATATCTTGGTCGTCAAACTCCCAAAAACAAGAGTGATGGTCTGTCCTCCATCCTCCGAATTCGGTTTTAGAAGGGCTTCGTTGAGAATGATGGTCTCCGAGTTGAAGTCGGTCTCCGACTTGCTCACTTTCCCCAGACTCCAACCGAAGCCCCGTCGCCATGTTCCCGCCGCCGCCGCTGCCGCCACACGCGCCTACACACCGCCATGCGCAGCACGCGCCGCCGCGCGCCATGGCCATGCGTCTCTCGGCCCCCCCGTGGTACCCGTACGGGCTCTACGGCTCGCGCTACGCGCCACCGCCCCCACGTCACGAGACGTTCGTGCCGCGCCAACTCTCTGCCACCGTGAGCAAGGCGGCAAAGCCTGCTAGTGACCAAGCAGTGAAACCGAAGGTCGTGCAGAGCCAAGCGCTGGTGAAGGAGCCCGAGCCCAAGCCGTGCGACAACCAAACGAAACGAAGCCCCATGGAGGACGACGGCGACCATACGTGGGGGAAGATCTGGCTCAAGAAACAAGCCAAGGAACCTGAAGACAATGCAACAAGCTTCAAGAAGTCGATGTGGCAAGTGTCTCCGGCGGAGCTCGCGTTCATGATGAAGCGTGAGCGAAGTGCGAAGCGAGCGACGGCTCCGAAGGTCGGGATGCACAAGATTGCTGATGTGGTACCGAGAAAGAAGAAGGCGCCTGTAAGCAACGAGGAAACGCGCGACCGTTCATCGCCGAGCAGCAGCAGCGACACAGAATCTGAAGACGACGAGCTTCCGACTCTGAAGCTGTACCATGGGCTGCTGTTCCTGAGCGAATTTCCGTCTGACGGAAATGAAAACGAGAGTCGGTGGGTATCGAACCAATCGATTGACGGCTGCCTCACTAACGTGTGTTCAGCGACGACAACGCGGCATCAGAAGGAAGCGATAGAGCTCCAGGCGCTCTCAGCACGCAACGACACTTCGAGCCAGCGGCACCTGACTACAGGAAGCTGTTTGATATAGCACGGCCAAGTACTTTCGCAAGGATTCCGACGTATCCTCCTCCTGATGTATCGAACGAGCTGGTTGGTAAAATGCTGGTCGTTCTCTAAGTGGCTCTCGTTGGTCGTAGGTCCCAACTCCAGACGACGGCAAGCAACCACCACATATGTCGTGGTGGCCGGTAGGTTTACTGATCAGGAACCACTAGTGCTGGGTGTTAATCATAACTGGTGCTTGTGCGAACAGGGAGACTGGAAGTGTGGGACTTGTGGTACGTGTGGAGACTTCGGTCACTCTGAGCGAAACTCTAACCGAAGATTTCTTGTAGGCAACCACGTACGTTTGATACCACTCGACGGAAAATGTGTATTGACTCATTTATGGCGAACGTTGATTGCACAGAACTTCTCGTACAGGTTGGTGTTCGGCGCTTAATGCTCTATGCCATAGGAAATCAGTCTAACCGCAAATGTTTGTGGTTAGGGAGTTGTGTAAGCGCTGCCGGGAAGGCCGCTATCATGATGCCGGCTTCATTTATCCGACCAAAACATGCTGAGCATCTGAATAAGCAATTAATTACACAACTCGTCGACTTTATCACGTCATCCTGATCAAGCGGTTCCTTTTGCATTATCCTGGTCATGGATCATCGTCGAGACTAGAAAGCGGAGGCAGGTGCTGGTGGATGAGATGTTCCAGTTGAGGTGCATTCGCTCCGTTCACCTCCGCCACAAGCTTTTTCTCCTGCGAAAATCCATGCGTTCAAGTTTAGTTGCCCACAACAATCGATTTCAGAATTACCTTAAAGAGTAGGAAGCGCGGCTTGCAGCTGCCATTGTCCTCGACGCCGTCGAGCCCGTAGCTCACATATACCTTCATCGATCCATCAGCTCCTCTGTTCGGTGATCTCTGCCCAAGCAACTCGACATACACTGACGAACACGACTCGCTGGTCGGCGCGATCGATCTCTGTGTTGAGGCGCTTGTACGTCGGCTCCATGATCTTGCACGGCCCGCACCAGTCCTTGTGGGCGTCCACGACTGCCGGCCCAGCACCACAATGTGAGCCCTGAGACACTGATCACCGCACACCCATCGTCTTCCTACCGAGAAGATTCTTCTCGCTGCTCTCCCTGATGGCTGCCCAGTGCTCTGCATCACGTACGCGCTCCATTCTAAGCTCCAAATGGACAAGCCCTGAGCTCTGCGACCTTTCAAGATTCCTGTTTTGGAGAATAGTGCCCCTCCTCAGCAATGTCTCAATTTCGTGTGGACCACTCTCCTGTCGTCTGAACTCCAAATGGGTCCCTCGGAAGCTCATCCAAGTATCCAGTTCTCAGTCACCAGCGACAATGGCAGTGGATGGTGTGACGCAGGGTGTGGATGAAGATGGCACTCTCTTTGGTCTCAGAAGATGCAAGGTCTGTTCGAATATCTACTACCTCAGCTAAATAGAATGGTGGGATCGGTGGGTCGCTGGACTCACGGGGATCCGCTGGCGTGTCTCCTTCGATCGGAGGCGCCTCGCTGGATCAATACGTTGGAACGAGTTCTTGGTGCTTGGCAGTGGCTCCCATGGTAGAAGCTCTGCGGCGTCGGACGTCCTGTCCTTCTCGTTGGTGCGAGCCGTGCACTCGGGAATCTTGTGCAGATTTTTTGGGTTCGAGGGTGAGTGTGCAGTACACGCAGTCGAGTTGTCGGTGGGGTGGCAATTTACATCGAGCCCGAGTGGGTCGAGCGGCTGCCCGTGTTGGCGAGGTCGATGACGCCGTAGAAGCTCTTGATGAGCTTGGCGAGCTTGCAGCTCTCCTTCTCGCAGCGCTGGATCACGACCGGTGGGCACTTCTGCAGCGCCTCTTCGAGCTCGAGCAAGAAGGCGTTGAGGAAGAGCACGCGGTCCTTGACGACCCATTTGTTGTTCTTGCCGAGGAACCGGCCTTGCATGACCGGGAACTCGGTCGACGTGAACACGGGCTGCAGGAACTTGGAGAGCAGGCAGTGCTGGTCGTTGCCGCCGCACGGGCACTTGTTGGTCTCAAAGTGGCGGCGCGCGAGCCGCTGGAGCTGCAGGAAGGCCGAGAAGCGGCGGTAGACGATCTCGCCGTCGCTGTGGCCGCCGAACTTGGGCTGCACCTTGATGGCGTAGTCCGTGTGGCTGCCTTCCTTGCGCGTGTCGATGACCACGGTGTGCACGGCGTTGAGCGGGAGCGACGTCGGGAGCATGGTGGCTGGAGAGCGTGAAGCGGGAATGTATCGGCTCAACGGGATCGACGCAGATTTGGGAATGGCGTCCTCGGCGTTTGACACCGTCGCCTCCTCGCCCTTCACATCCACCCACTGGGGCGCCAACACAGAAGCGCCATGTCCAGGATGAGCCGTCTTGCGTGCCCGTTCCAGGTCGGACAGAGACGGCGCGGCGCCGTCGTGGCAAGAGTCGCGCTTTGGTCACGTGATCGTAGTGGAACCTCCATGGAACGATCCGAGATCCGATATCGGCTGTTGCAGTAGCATGGATACTAACAGGTCAGGCCCAGTTGGTAATGGCTTGTGCCTTCACGAGCCGTCCAGCTGGAAGAATAGAGGATAAGAGGTTTTGGGAATGAATGCTACGGTGATCAGCGGTTCGGGGAGCTGACGCAAGTCGGCAAAACGCCGTCGGAGTCAACGTGCCAAGTGAATCGGGGTGGTGACGCGAGCAAATCTGTAGAACCGTTCTCTGGCCCAGGAGACAATCCTGGGAAACTGACCTACACATGCCTACACATGCCGCCCAACACTACGACCACTGGTCGCCACTAAAACTGAGCAGGATTGTGCGAAGAACGTCTCCGGCTCAACGAGTGCGCCGCGTGGCATCGCCGGAGAACCAGCAGGCTCAAGAACAGCGAGCCGGAGCAGATTGCTAGGTGACTATTTGCCGACGTTGCCCCGTTTGCTATATTGTGGCTTTTGCTTGAAATTTCCGCTGTCGATTTTTGGATCTCCAGAGTGAAGATCGCCAGCAAATCTCCACCCGCACTGTTGGGTGTAATTTGATCACACAAGAGAGGTTTCTCTGGGCTCTCTGGACGACATCACCATCCAATTGGCAAAAAAGATTTTTTTGTCGAATAATGTGCCACTGAAGTTTTGTTTTGGCCAATGGTTGATGCTTGGAGGTTTTTGCTCTGTGTGTCTGCTGGAACAGAAATCGCCTGGATTATGAAATCTTGAGCGAAACCCACAATATCTGCCATCAATCAACGAGCGCGCGATCAATCAACTTTCAGTCCCCCGCAAGAAGTGAAACTGTCACTCCCGCCCCCTCACATCAGGTCAGCTTGGTCGTTTTCGAAAACGAAGCCTCCCAATAAAAAATGTTCCAAGATTTTGCCTGGCGGGCACCACCTCGGTAACTGAGGTCACTGGATGTCCCAAACAGCCCAGGACTTTGTTGACGCTTGGGTACCATTTCCTTCGTTCACATCTTCTCGAACAGCATCTGGTGGACGCCCGGAACATTTCTCGCGGGCCTTGTAGCACACGCAGTGTAATGGCCGAGCTTCAATCGATTTTGTTCTCTCACACAAACAAAAAATGGGGACGGCGCGAAAGTTCCCCTAGTTCCCTGTGACCAACAAGCACAGAGGAAAATGTTCTCTCCAAGGGGTGTGGAAACAGAAGCAAGTCATTGGATTTTTGTACTTCACGCGCCAGTGGACCTGGGCAGCCCGTGACGTGCGAATGTGTCGCAGGGACGCGCCCATATCGGACCGCAACCACAGCACGCAAGTGCAAACTCATCGCCGCAGTGAGTTCCATTTTTTTTGTTGCAATCCTCGGTGGTTTACGACCAGTCAAGTTGAAATAAAACCTTCGAAACAGTTTCAGGACCAGCCACCCTCTGGCGGCTCCAGAGGGTGGCTGGTCACCTCCAGTCGAGATGGCCCTTCAGAAGATCCAACCAGGCGGTGATCGGTTCCACTGGAACCGATCGCACAGTTCCAGTCTGGAACTTCCATGCAGCAGCACAACACACAAGACCACTCTTCGCCGGAGATGATGGCTGCCAGAGCAATCCTGTTCGCTGTGCTGCCGCGCTGGACACTCCACTGCCTCCATACGTGTACGCCTGGCAGACTGGTCAAAAAGGAGGAAGGAAGTGTTCTCGTGGTCCTGAGCAGCGCGCCATCTTGTTTGGGGAGCAGATGATGCCGGATCATGTGACAGCTCCGTATGAGTCGAGCATGTATCCTTGGCCGGTCGTATCTTCGCGCCGTTGGCAGAAGCGACCCTTCGCGTAATATGTTCCCACGTACAGTAGTCGCTCTGTACCTACCTGCCAGCCAGTACTGTAGGATGCCGACGATTGACTGGTTCCCAAGAACGGCTCAGTCGGCAAGAACGACATGGCGACTTCCAGTCTTGCACAGGACGGACCCACCGGCAATGGGTATAACGTTGGCGCTCGACGTGTTCCAGCTGAAAGGATGGCTAAACGCAGGCCACGTCACGACGGCAGGTCGACCCCACGACCGTGACGCCGCGCTTTCCGAGATCCGTACGTCCCAAATGAGGCGGAGCGTCTCACGTGCGGGCGAAACACGGTTTGAGTGGTCGACACGTTACAAACAGTTAACAAACACACTTCGCGATGATGTTCCTATCGTATGTGAGCAGATACGAACACAAAGCGTGTCTTTGTCAACTTACGTGGTCCACATTATTCAGCGGCACATTTTTCGGCGGCACAGGCCAGCCACAACGACCATGGCGGCTGCGGTGCGCCGCTGGCGCGGCCTCGCGCTCGTTTCCGCGCGCGTCACGAGCGTCCAGCGCGTGGTACTCCCGGCTCATCCTGTATCTGCGCTTGTCGCGCATGCGACGCAGCAATCACGACCGTTTTCCGTGCAGATCCAGAGCCGAGCGGCCACGCCAACGACCGTCTTCTCGTCAATCCGCGAAGAGGCCTCGTCGTCACCTCGGCGCCGCAAGTCAACGCCTGACAAGAAGACCGAGCTCGACTCGGTGCGCTCGTGTGAGCGCCATCTCTCGTCGCCGTTCTCGTCCTACGCCGTGGCGCTCGAGGCCTTCGAGTTTTTGCGGCGCCGCCGCGCGACGCTCAAAGAACACCACTACCTCGCGGTCATGGAGAAGGCGAGCGTCGAGCAGCAGTACGACGCCGTGCGCGTGCACTTTGCCCAGTTCTGCGCGGCGCTCGAGAGCAACCAGGTGCGGCTCTACCAGGTCGCCAAGACCACGTGGGACCACTACCAGTCCGAGCGCCTGCAGATGCACCGCCACGTGCTCTGGGCCATGCTCCACGGGCCGCCGACCTCGCGCTTCCGCCACATGCAGCAGCACTTCCGCGCGCACGAGCTCGCGACCAAGCGCAACCGCCTGGCTCTGTACGAGTCCGACTCGCTCAACTTTCTGCTGCGCATGGAGTGCACGTTCGCGTTCGCCGACCCGCGCAGCGACGTGGGCACCGAGTCGTGGCTCGGCCGTGTGACGTGCATCCTCGACGAGCTCCAGCTGCTGCGCTTCCGCGTCAACTACTCGAGCTCGCACGCACTGCTCCACTTCCTCATGCATCGCCCGGACGTCGCGCTGCGTGGCCACGCGGACGAGGAGAACGAGACGAGCTCGACGCATATTGACGACATGGAGATCTTCAAGGTGCTCATGCAGCTCATGGACGAGTACCCGCGCGCGCTCGCACGCGATCCTCGTCGGCTCTCGCTGGCTATCAGCACGGCGGCCTCTGCTGGACGCGTCGAGCTCGCGATTGAGTTGTTGCGAGATGTAGAGACGCGAGGCATCCCGGTGGACGCGGCGTCGTTCGCGCACGTCGTTGCGATGGCCAAGGATGAAGAGATGCGCGTCGCCATCGCCGACTTGTACTTTCGAGCGAAGGACCATGACCGCGTCTACGAGGACGAAGACAAGGAGTCGCTGCGGAACGCCTTGCTCTTGTACGCGATCCACGACGGCAACTTCACGCAGATCATGGAGCTGCTCCACGAGATGGAGTACAACAAGATCCCGGCGACACCACTCTCGATCTCGATGCTCTTTGCTAGTATCTCGAAGTACCGTGCCAAGATTCGGCGCACGTTCCATGGCCGAAGCGAGCAGGAGCTTGCGGTGGCGTTGAAGGAGTGCCCCTCGGTGCTCCAGCTCATGAACAACTTCCCGACTGTGATCGACCGCAATACGCACACCAGCTCGCAGTCGATTCTCCATGCGCTGCGGGCGGGAGACATCAACGTCGCACTCGAGGTGCTGAGATCGTCCGTGGAGACCACCAAGGCGCCACTACGCGCGGAGATGTTTTCTCAGGTTCTGTACGCACTGCTCGCCAGCGACGTCGCCAGCCAACACGATGTGATGCCGATTCGGGAGGTGGAGAAGTTGTACGACAAGCAGCACTCGAAGCAGCGACACATTCTCAACGCGCAACTGTTGAACCTGTGCGAGTCCAACAACGACCTCGAGACCATGCTGTACGTTCTCGACGACTGGCAGGCGAACTCAAGTGAGCGACTAAGCAAGCGCGCATTGCAGCGCGTGTTCGACGTCGTGAGCAAGCATCTCAAGGCGATCCGCAAGCAGGCGAAAGAGGAGAAAGGCGCCAGCGTGCGGTACAAAGTCGGCAGCACCGAGCTTTCGTACCGCGGCATTCTGGAAAAATACCCGACGATCGTGGATCTCGACGCATGGACAGTCAACACTGCATTGATGCGTTCTGCTACAGCGCAGCTCACTGAGGACGTGGCCACGTTGCTTAACGTTGCGCATGTCCGGGATTGCCCCGTCGATTTAGTCGTGTATAAGGCTGCGTTGGACGTACTCCGCGTTGCGATCGAGGAAGACTCCGACGCGCAAGCTCACCAGGACTTGCGTGAGTGTATTGAAGCGATGGAAGCAAACGGCTCGTGGAATGCACTGAGCGAGCAGTTTCCTGACTTTGTGGCGGCGCTGCCCAAGATATAATGGTACAAATGGAATAGACTGTGCTGATTCTTTCATGCAGATCGGATTCACGCACATATCAAAGCTGGAAGGTCTCTCCGTCCTCCCAGTTCTCGCTGGACGTCCTCGTTCTGGATAATCAAGATTTCAACATGCCGGATCACCGACCGCATGGGCGGCGCGACCGCTGGCATTCCAGACTGGGCCGGACCGGGCCAGGCCCAGCGCCGCGTCACTCTCGAGAGTCCGAGGCTCAACGCCAACGTTGGGTTCGCGCCAACAGACCCGTCGACGGGGACGATAAGTCACAAAGCATAGACGATTGGTTGAAATCCAGCTCCTACCGCAACTCAATTGGAGGGAATACCGTCCAACAGAGACTTCGTTCCCTCAAAGTTCTGCGACTTGGTTCTGAGTCGGAACCAAGTCGCCGCGAGAGCGGAGGAGCAGGAAGAAGCCGCACCGAACGACGGAGCCCCGCGACTGCAGTCTCGCGCCGCGCGGGAACCGAGACGAGTGACGAGCGTAGTGCGCCGCCCGACTCTGCATGCACTCCGGTGGCGATGGCGCCAACGTCTAGCACCGGATCGGGCACATCGGCATCGTGTGACGCGGTGATGGATCCAACGACCCGACACGGCAACCCCCTGGAGCCAGAGTCAGCCACGGCCTCCACGCAACCCACGAGCAGCTAACTACTTGACGCCGGCTGGTTCCAACTCCGGTCACAAGCGCCAGCCGCGCACACGCGATTAGGCCTCCCACCGTGAGTCGCGTTCCAGCCGTCGGCGCCTTTGTCGGTGGCGCCAACCCACAACCCGCTCGACGAGGAGGTGGAGCGAGCGTCCAGCAGCTCTCTTGCACGCGGAGCCAAGCCATGTGGACGTTTGCCCGGAATCCAGAGTCCAGAACCGGCCATCTCGCATCTCGAGTCCGCACGTTAGACTGTGGTCTCTGGATTCGGTCCGTTCTTTGCTCACTGCTGCAGCGCATGGACCCACGAATGTGGCCGTTTCAGCGTCCTGATGGCCGCATCGAGTTGCTGTTGTCGTCGCATCGCGTGTGCGTTCCAGACGCAGCTGCCGCCGGCGGCCGCAAAGCGACAGGGAAGCGGCCGCATGTGATTACGATCGCGAGTCTGTGGACGAGTCCACGGCCACAGGTGTGGACCGGAGATTTCTCCAGTCGTACGGCGCTGCGTCTAACGCGAGTGGGAGTGGCCACTCTCTCGCACTGACGTCTGTGAGTCAGCGTCAAAAGAGGAGTTGACGACGACGGGCTGCGGCCGGCCGCACGTGACGCTGCCCAAGTCGATGCCGCGCGTCTCGTAGGACACTTTGGCGAGCGCCAAGCACCGCTCGAGAAAGCCCTTGTGATGGCCGTAGACGCGTGCATTGATGCGTTCTGCTACAGCGCAGCTCACTGAGGACGTGGCCACGTTGCTTAACGTTGCGCATGTCCGGGATTGCCCCGTCGATTTAGTCGTGTACAAGGCTGCGTTGGACATACTCCCCGTTGCGATCGAGGAAGACTCCGACGATCAAGCTCAGCTCACCAGGACGTATTGAAGCGATGGAAGCAAACGGCTCGTGGAATGCACTGCGTGAGCAGTTTCCTGACTTTGTGGCAGCGCTACCCAAGATATAATGGTACAAATGGAATAGACTGTGGTGACCTAGGAATGTCAGTGAGGCTTCTCTGTCGTGCCCATGGGCACCCACTCGCCCGTGGACAGTCGATGCAGTCTCTGCACTGCGACGTCGCCCCAATCCACGTTCTGGATACTCGCAAACAGCACGAAGATGACGTAGAGGACCCACGTCATGTTGAACATCTTGAACGCATGCATGTTCTTCTTGCCGATGCATTTCCCCATCCACGGGCAGTGGTGGTCGTAGTCTTCGATACAGACGCCGCAGTCGTCGCAATGTTCAGTGTACGCGTCCTGCGAGACCTCGCAGATATCGCAGAACCGCGGCCGAGGGCTGTATCGAGAAGGCACGTATGGACGCGACGAGCCTCCAGGATTGAGCGACGAACGCGCTACGCTCGGTCGGGCGCGACCCCGTCGGGTTTCGGCGTCGGTAGATCCCTCTCCGTCAGTACTTCCATCGAAGTCGTTCACGTCCTCGCCAACTTCATGGATCAGAATGGTTGTTTCCTTGTTCTCAGTAGCGTCCATTTCCTCTTTGGACTTGGGTTTGGCTGGGAAGACGATGCCAGGATCTTTACACGCGACGCCATAGAGATGGTACAGCGTCAGTGAGCAAAACGCGAGCGTGATGGCCGTGTAGTACCACGGCAGCACCCAGCACTGCTGGAGAAGGAAGAGCCCCGTGCAGCCGACGACGATAGCCAGCGTGACGACGACGCCGACCCAGTGCGGCCCCACGATAATCAGCTCGCGCCTCTCCCGACCGCGATCCACGACGCGCTTCTCGTACAGAACCTACAAGCACCACAACACTCAGTCTTGGAATTCCCAACGAGTATCCGCAGAGAAGCTACGCACGTAGCTCTGCCTGTCCGACCGAAACAGTGTCTTTTAGTCCCTTCTGATGCCCCCCCACCGAACGATTAATCAACCATACCCGATCTTCTTGAACTTGAATGGCCGGCAGAGACACGCGAATGGGTCGGTCACGGGCTGCGTCTCCAGAGCCAGCAGGCGCGCGTCGTCGTCGTTCAGATCTCGTTCGTTTGGAAATCCGTCGCTCCCTCGGCCGTTTCTCGATCGATTTGGCTGCGATTCGAGCGCAAGCCGCGTGCGCCGCGTGCGCTCCCACTCGCTCTGCAGTCGATCGACCTCGGGATCGTCCGTGGAGCCCTGTGGCGCCGCGTGGGCGTCGCCCAGCACGGCGACACCTGTGCCCTGGCGACTCATATGCTAGGGTTTCTCTACATGAAACAGCACAGCGAGGCAAATGTACTATTTTAAGTTGTTT
This sequence comes from Pythium scleroteichum, assembly GCA_023335855.1. NCBI lineage: Eukaryota > Oomycota > Peronosporomycetes > Pythiales > Pythiaceae > Pythium > Pythium scleroteichum. The sequence continues at coordinate 11,688 of JAADVR010000551.1, read as the reverse complement.
ATCATGGGATATTTCATTAGAGAGGGGATGTACCGGTTTTCAAAGGGTATTGTTGTGTCACTGAAACGGGGTTATTGAAACTATCATGAGTGGAAGACGCCCTGGTCCGAGTGCTGCTCCATTCGGTTGCGGTGAGTTGTCCGCCAGTCGATCCACCGAAATGGGTGAGCGAGACTTGCACTGCGAGCACCAGAGACTAAAGGCTTAAAATGCAGAGCAATCTCAATCGGGCTTTCGCCGTCAACAAATTGATGGATTTGATCGCTAAATTCTTGATTCCTCTCGCTCTCTTGTACACACGAACAGTGAGGAGAACGCTCTCAGGCAATGGTCTTGCACTTCCGCACGCGAGACCTTGCTTTCACTCCGTGAGAAGCCCTACGATGCAAACTGTGCCAGTGCCCGGCGCTCAATCTCAGCCAGGCGACACTTGAGACGCACTCCCATCTCCAAGGTGAGCGGCTCACATAGTGTGCGTTGCCACTTCCACTTTTTCATGCACTGGTTGAGGACTCGAAGCCGCACGCTGGCGTATCGGTAGTTGAGGATCTCATCGCTGGCGTCGTCGATGTCCGCTCCATAATTAAAGAGCCAGTATGCACACTTGTACGCATGGGAAGTCGAGATATTGTCTTCCTTCAGGAGCAGAAACAACGGGGTATGCCCATCCTGATACACCAAGCACAGCGTTAACGAAAGCTCTTGCTACCATCTCTTGCGGGGAACGTGATGCCTGCCTGGTTACGTTTGCCCGAAGAATCAGCCCCGGCTTCTAAAAGCAAGCGTACAATCTCGTGTCGGCCACGGTAGCACGCCTCGTGAAGGGAATTCTGCAGGTTCTACTCAGGCAAAATGTGGTGGTGAAAAACAAACCACATTCTGTTGAGGGTTGTTAGCGGAAATAGTACGTTTGCGGTAGAGTTCACCGAAGCGTGAGCTCGCAAAAGCACCGAGGCGACTTTCGTGGCACCAGTCACTGTTGCCCAGAACAGAGCTGATTTGTTCGACTGGATAATCCATGCACATGCACACGCCCAGTCAGCTTTTCAATCACTTGGACAGGAGGGGAACTTACAGAGTCTACGGCCTCGACATCTGCACCGCCATCGATGAGAAACTGTGCTGCTTCAGGTCTCCCTTCCATTGCTGCCTTATGCAGCGCAGTTTCATCGTTCTCCATAGGGAAGATATCTTTTAATCCTCCGTCTACATGAGGCGATCAATAGATTATGTTCATACCTCTCCGCGGGTCTCCAAGTTGGCACCTGAGGCGACAAGTAATGTTGCTGTATTTACATCTCCCCGTGAAGTCGCGATCATTAGTGGGGTCCATCCATCCTAGACGTCGATTGCAGACCATGAGAACATCCAGCAACATATACCATAGTAAGATGACTTACCAGTCGGCTGAGACATTCAATATGGGCACCGGCCATCACCAGTGCTTCGATTCTCTCAATCTCTCCGTGTTCCACAGCATCCAGCAAATCCCTGTCGAGCTGCGTCTGCGCCTCCATCGCCGCAACGTCAACTGCTGCATGCGAAGAAGCTGCTCAGCACAATCTGAGACCAGGCAGACGCTCAAACTTCAACTCACGGTTGGCAATGCCTCTATTCGTCGTCAGGATCACTGTCACTATCAATCCCATCGTCCTTTCGCCTCTTCTCGTCCACAGCCGACCAATCGAATCCAATGAGTTCTAACCGCTTGCTGTCGATCTCGATGTAGCTTGCGAACCGAGTTCTTGCCGACGACATTGCCACAATACGTCCCAGTCTCAAGTCGTACGCGTCTCGTGGCCAGGGGGATTCTCGCGGCACAACGAAACCTGGCGGGATCTCGGTATGCTCGTGCAGAGCTACGAATGTCTCGAGTGCTGGGAGTACCATTTGCCTCCACTTGGCTTCGGTACGGTTCCACACGAAGCCAATTGCGTCAACTCGCTCCCCGTCGCGCATGATTTGAGGGAAGAAATCGCCACGGCTGCGGATATTCTGCACGGTAAAGCCCAACCGCATCCCCCACGTTTCGCGGGGCCATCGCTCGTCTCCTTGCGGAACCTCGAAGTTAGCGCCAACGTCAGCATGCCCGTACACGTCGTAAAACGCCTCTAGAGCTGGAAGTACTTTGTCGCTCCAAGATTGGTCGTAACTGCTGAACGTGAACCCGAGCGCCTGTAAATCGTCGAAGTGCCGCACGACTTGCATCGTGAACGTGTCGCCACGCCGCACTTTATTGACTGCAGAGCCCAGTCGATAGCCGTGGCTCTCACTGAGGTCTTCCCATTCGCCGAACGACGGATCCTTAGGCGATGTTGGGACCACAAACTTTTGAGGAACACTGCTGTGGCCATGGAGCTCGCGGAATCTCCTCAGTGACGGCAGGAACTTGGTCGCCCACTTACGTTCCATGACGTCCCAGACAAACCCGATCTGCTGCAGCGCATCCACTTGATACTCCGGGATCGACTCGTCGTCGTTGCTCGCTTTCTTTCGAAGGGTGTGGACCTGCTGGCCGAGTCGGAGTCCCCACGTTGCGATGGGCCACGCCTTCTCGTCGTCTCCCGATGGCACGACGAACGATCTCGGAACGTAGAGATCGCCAAACAGCGTCTTGTAGGTAGCCAGCGCCGCCAGGGTCGTGGCACGCCAGTAGAACGCCTTGTAACCATCCTCATCCAGTTCGAGTCCCACGGCTCGTAGTTCGTCGGTGAGCTGCTCATTCCCAGACAGTTTGTACAGACGCTGTAGCGCGTCACCGAGCTTCACACCGTGTAAATGAGATGGCCAGTCACACGTCGGACCATGTTGGATACCAGTCTCTTCGTTGGAGGACGCCGGGACGACGAATCGCGGCGGCACAACTGCATGACTATGGCGCTCGTGGAACGCTCGCAGCGCAGTCAATACATCACGAACGTCCACAAAAGCCGCGTCAGACCTAGTTCGGCTCTTCTGCTTGCCATTGAGCGCTCCAGATGCAGCCGAGAAGCTCGACAGTTGCCGCGACGCAGCGCGCCGGGCGTGGGAGAGCTGGTGGCGCAGCATCATTCCATCAGGCTGACACGCTCATCAATAGTTAAGAACCGCCATCAGCATCATTAACCGTATGTTAGGGCAAGAATACGACCCGTAACTTTGCGACGTGTGAATAGCGTCCATAGCTCTTCAACATATCTAACGTTTCTAAATGTGAACACAAAGAGCTGCCGCATTTCCATGGTTCGACCAGGAAGGCAGGAATCATGGCGCAGCTCCTCACGCGCGTCTCGCGCCCATTCGACGCCGCGCTGCTCGGCCAGCCAGAGCTGCTCGTGGAGATCCAGGACTTCTTGCTGCCGCTCGTGGATCTCGGGCCCGAAGTCGCGCTGCGCCGCGGCGGCCCGCGCCTGCTCTCGCTCTGGATCGACGCCGCCTCGCTCCATGGCGCGGGCATCGACGAGTACAGCGGCGCCGCGATCTTCCAGGCGGTCCAGAAGAACGGCCTGGGCTTCCTTGAGCGAGCGGTGAGAGTGGCGATCCATTTGGAAGTCTGGACGAGCGTCGCTAATTGCGCCGTGCGCCACAACGCGCTCGACGTGCTGGTGTTGCTGATGGAGCTCGTTCCGCGTCTCCACGCCCCGCAGGCGCTCGACATCGCGGCATCGGTTGGCGATTTGAAGCTACTTCAGTGGGTTTACGATTGCGAGTTCGGTGGGAGTGGCGTGACGGACAACACGCTGGCGCGCGCGGTCCGCGAGGGCCACGTGGAGGTGGTCGAGTGGGTGCTCGCGCTTCCGAATCTGCAGCGGCGGGACCAAATGATCACTCGCGCGATCAGCCGAGCGGCGCACTACGGCCAGCTCGAGGTGTTGCGCCGACTGCTCACAGCGTCGGAGGTGTGGTGCTCTCCGGTGGCTGTCTCGTCGGCGTTGCTCAACGGCCATTATGCAGTAGCCGACTGGCTCCACAAAGAAACCCGACTGCGCTTTGAAGGCCAGACCGGCCCGTTTGCTCCATCGCCACGCAATCCGCATTGGCTGAACGTCAAGACTGCGATCGGCGAAGCGTTCACCCGGGGCGACATCCGTATGCTCGAGTGGCTGCGCGCTCGCGGCCTCCTTCAAGTCTCGGCCAAGTACACTCTGCGAGCCAAGGTCGCCGGCCACGTGCACGTCCTGAACTACCTGGAAAGGCACATGAGCGACAGCGATGCGCTGGTGTTTACTCCCCCTTGTGCAGCAGGAGGCAGTATCGCTGTCGCTGAGTGGGCAAATGCTCGGGGCTTGCTGATCAAGACAATGGAGACAGTTCAGATCGCTGGCAGGTTCGGCCACCTTGAGTTCATCAAATGGTATGAACAGACAGTTGGCAAGGAGATGGAGAGGTCGTGGGACGCCCAGGCCATCGAGATCGCTGCGGTCAATGGACACTTTGAGTGCGTGAAGCACCTCGCCGAGCACGACTACGACAGCGTCCGGGAGCTGGCGGTTCACCGTGCAGCAGTCGCTGGACAGCTAGAAATTGCACAGTGGCTGTTCGCGCACCTGAAAGTTGACATTCCTGCGATGGTCAGCGCTCAAGAAGACCCAGAATTGGCTGGGAACGAAGCCGTTTACACTCCGTTTGCCTTATCACTCGGGGATACAATGAACGAAGCGGCTAGTGCAGGCCATCTCGGCGTCGTCAAGTGGCTCCACGCGATGGGCTTCACGTTCTATCCATGGGCGATCCGGGAAGCAGCATCAAAAGGCCACTTGGATGTGGTGCAGTACTTGGTCAAGCACTCCCACACCAACGACACCCAAGGTGCACTCAAGGAGGCTGCGGTCGGTGGGCATTTTCGAGTGGTGAAGTATCTGCTATCTCACTTCCCGCGCGAGAGAACCGAGCACGACGAACTTGCATCTGCAGCGCGATCCGCGGGCCACGCTCACATCGCTAAGTGGATTCTCTCGTCCGCCGCCAAGGTACCACAACAAGGTTGACGGTGCAAAGTGCCACGGGGTCTATATTGTATGACGTACGATTCAAGTGGAGAATTGATTGGAAAAAATAATGAAACCATGTGAAGTCACCTACCAGAAACGAAGAAGCAGAGGGTTAAGGCCGTTCGACAAGTTCTTGCTGGACTCTCAGACGTATAATATTGACTGCTTGCACTGAACTCAGCAACCGTTGAAACCGCAGCAAACCATCAACCACCAAATCTAGCATGCTCCCGACCAGATCTCCACAAAGCGGTTGGTGGGCAACCAGTTGCTGACAACTTCCCGTCCAAAATTACGATTCTTACTGCAAGATCCTGTCAGCGAAGTGGTTGTGGCATTTGAGTCGTTATTCGGTCGATTGGTGACTACCAATGCGACTGCCACGTCACTGGTCTTCTGTGGTCTTTAATGACTCCCTCAACACCTGTCGGCAGCGGATCCATGGGACTGAATCCATTTGGCGACACGCACGTGGCCACACGTCTTCGCTGCCTTCGCTAGGTGTGCACACTCGGCTTTACTGGTCGGGTAGTGCGAGAGGATGTATTTTACGACGTGGAGGTGGCCGCGCCGAGCTGCTTCGTCGAGCGCGCCATGGACGTCATTGCCAACGGCGTGTTTGACCAAATATTGCACAACTTCCAAGTGGCCATTTGACGCCGCCAACTGGATGGTCGATGAATAAAACACGAAACCCATGCCATGAAGCCAATTCGCCACGTCGAGATGGCCTTCGGCAGCCGCTTCGTTCATCGAATCACCCAGAGACACCATATATGACGGAAGTGGTTCCGATCGATCTGCCTGTGCTCTCACCATAGCGGGAATATCCTCTCGCGAATGGTCGAGCAGCCATTGAGCAATCTCCACGTGGTCATTGACGGCTGCGCGGTGAATGGCCAGTCTTGTGATGTCTGCGTATTCATGCTCCACGAGGAACTTGACACAGTCTTTGAAGCCTTTCGATGCTGCGATCTCCACGGACTGCGAGTCCCACGCTCTGTCAATCTTGCCTCCAATGGCGTTTTCGTACCAGTTCATGAACTCGAGGTGGCCATGTCTCCCTGCGGTTTGAAGTACCGCCACAGACTTGACGAGCAATCCACGAGCGTGGGCCCAGGACGCCACAGCAATACTTCCCCCTGCGGCACTCTGCGCATTGAACGAGAGCACGCCGCAGTCTGGGAAATGCTTCTCCAAATACTCCATCACATGGACGTGGCCCGCGATCTTGGACCGCAGCGTGTACTTGGCCTTCACATCAAGCAGACGGCGTTCTCGAAGCCACTCTAACATACGAATATCGCCACGGCTGAACGCGTCGATCAGCGCGTCGTTCGCGTTGATCCACAGCGGACTCGAGTCGTACTCGACAAATGTGTACCCGTCTTCCACGCGGATCTCGTGCTGGTCAAAGAGCCAGTCGGCCATCTCGTAATGGCCCTTGATCAGCGCGGCAGTCACGGCATGCGGAGAAAACCACACGTCCGAGAGCTCCCGCAGTCGCCGAAGCACCTCGAAGTGGCCGTACTGTGCCGCGCGGTTCATGGCGCGGCAGATCATGCGGCCTCGCCCTTCAAGACCCGGCATGTGGAGAATCCACTCGACCACGTCCACACGAGTCTCTCGAACAGCGCGAGCGAGCGTGTTCTCCGTCACGAAGCTGCCGCCGAACTTGGTCTCGTGGATCCACTTGAACTGTTCCAAATCCCCCACGGAAGCGGCGATGTCGAGCGCCTGCGGGGCGTCGATGTGAGGCATCTTCTCGACCAGTACACCCAAGACGGCTCGCTCATTATGGCGCACGGCGCAGTGGGCGACGCTCGTCCAGATCTCCGGCGGGAAGTCCACAGTGAGCGCTCGCTCCAGGAAGTTCGTACCGCTCTTTCGGACGGCCTCGAAGATCGCGGCGCCGCTGTACTCGTCCACGTCGACGCCGAGGAGAGCGGCGGCGTCGACCCAGAGCGAGAGCAGCCGTGGGCCGCCGAGCCGCAGCGCCTCGCCGGGCCCGACGACCACCAGCGGCAGCAAGTAGTCCTGGATCTCGATGAGCAGCTCCGGTTGGCCGTGTAGCGCGGCGTCGCAGGTCCGCGCGACGCTCGTGAACACTTCCCCCATGGTTGCGGACTGATGGGGACACTCATCTTGATAGCCTTGGGTTCAGAATATGGAAATGTTAGAAACGATGAGGAGCTCCATTTCGAAATGGGTACAGCACCGGCTGACTTCAACCCACAGCGACAGCTTCTGAGTCTACACCTTTTCTCGATCAAACTGGGATTAGCTTCCGATCAAAGTGGGATTTTGAGGTTTTACCAGTTTCGAGGTTTTCGATCAAAGCGGGATTTTGCTGCAATCAAAGTGGGATCCCACTTTGATTGCAAAGTCAATGCGGGATTTTGTTGCAATCAAAGTGGGATCCCACTTTGATTGCAACAAAATCCCGCTTTGATCGAAAACCTCGAAACTGGTAAAACCTCAAAATCCCACTTTGATCGGAAGCTAATCCCAGTTTGATCGAGAAAAGGTGTACTTGTCGATGCACCCATCGTGCGTGACCTTGGCGAGCGGCGAGATGACCCAGCCGCGCTGCTCGGTCTTGAATTGCTGGGTCGAGGCCAGCGCCGCTGTGGACGTGACGGCCAGCAGGTCCTTAAAGGATAAGATATCGATGATCCAGCACAGGATGGAGGCTGAGCCGAGAGCAGGGCCTGTGTGGGCTTGGTCTTGTCTGAGATCTTGCCGTTGAGAGCGAGGCTCGTAATGTTTGCTGGATTACCCCATGCAGTGTGGCTTCCAGTGAGAGGCCTAGTGAAAGGTGAGCGGTGGGCGGTGCGTTCTAAGGATCCAAGGATGTGTGGGAGCCCAAAGGCAACGGAGATTCTACATCCGTCTCCAGAGCTTGAACACAATGTAGTTACGGATTTTCCCGAACACAATCCGGTCTTCTATGTTTTAGAAGCCCACCCGGGTCTGCAAAATCAATATTTTTGAGATTTTTAGTGTCACTGAAAGGAAATCGAAGTTGGGACTCAAAAGCAATTTACTTCTCAGAGATCCCAAGAGACGATACCTCCGAGGGCTAGCTACCACGTGTTAGAGACGTGCAGATACCCTGTGTAAGAGACATATAGATAGCGACTGCGTGTTGGAGACGGCTAGATAGTGGCACCATGGCTGACAGCCACGTAAAAGTATCTTTCTCCTTACGAAGGCGCTTGTACATTACTACGTCATACAGGGGTTCCTCCACAATGATAGAGAGCGACTTTCGGTCGTATCCCGAGAAGCGCCTGCTCTGGGATTCGTCTGGTCTGATATCCTCGCGATTTCTTCACCATTTTACGGACCGATGAGCCGTCGATCCTAAGACCTGCAGCCGGAAGCGCGCTATGGCTCTGCTGGTAACGCCACCGCCGTAGCCTTCGATCCACTTGATGACCTCTTGCCTGCGCCATATTCGGCATTACGGTGTTGAATCATCGCGGACTTCAGGGGTTCTCCACAATCAAGTGGATGTGCATGTCACTAAAATGGGGGTTCGGATAATATTCAAGAGCGGACTCTGAACAGGAGCGGACTCTGTTCGGGAAAATCCGTTAGATCCATACTCGACATGGGAATCTGGCTTCGCTTTACACGAGTTGTCGATTGGCCTTGGCTTCAGATGAATTGTTCGATCTATTCTAGTGACGACTGTTTTTGTTGTGCTCTTGTTGGTCTGAGATGTTGCATTGTTGTATTCAAGGTATGTGGTAGAATGAACTGCCTAGTCCTAGTCTCTCTCTCACTCATTGTACTTGCCGCACAACCACTCGTCTGGCTAACACGGGTTACCGGTTGGGTTTCGAGGCTTCCCAATGTTTTGTGAGTTTGGGGTCCGTTGCGGTTTGAACGTGGCGTTCGAGGAGTGTGACCACGTACTTCTGAAGCGACTCCCAAGAACTCTCGGTGGCTTCAAGGCCGAGCCACTAGACCCAGATCTCGAAGTCGTTGATGCGATCATTCCATCGATGATTCTCGAGCTCCTCAACGTCCATGATGACACCCTGGGCTGCGATGTGTTCGAGCAACTCGTCGGTCACGTTGAGCTTGTCGTCCCCGTAGACCTTTAGACGAGAGTTGTTTACGTTGCTCCGCTTGTCTGTCACGAGAGTCTTTGTCGTGAATGCATTCTCGAGAGCTGCGGCGACCATAAACGGCCCCGTCCAGGTCACCAGCAGCTTGCTCTGTTGCATAGCGTCCACTGCCGCTGCTCCCCGTATTATCACACACCACGAGTTCACAAATGTGGGTAGCATCGTCCTTGAGGACCAATGGAGCGCCCCGTTCCGCTCGCTACACGATGGCGCCTACCACCATGGCCGTGGCACAATCTTGCCGCCTTTCACATGTCGACAGAGCAAGCACTTACTTCGGAACTTGGCTGCTTTGGTCTGCAGGTCAGGCACGAAGAAATATGCTGGATGTGCTCCGTCATTGCCGCCCACACACGATGCCCTTGCGCTCCGCAGTAAGCGATGATGAAAATGCGCCGAAGTAGATCGCGCTCCCAGACGCCGTCGTCGTCTTGGACCAGTTTCAGCTCTTGGTGCGGTCCCTGCTGCCGCTCCTGCGCTTGCTGTACCTCAGCGAGCTTCGGCCACACAAAGCCGTCTGCGTCCAACGGCGTAGTGTCGGGGGCGGCTGGGGGGCCGGGGGCTGCCGGCCGACTGCGTGTGCTGACTCGTTTCAGCACGGTGCGCGGGCGCAGGCCAACCCATCGCGAGACCATGTCCGCCCACACATTCTTTACGCATTCGATGAGGGTGATCGTGTACCGATACTCGGTGAGCTTCATAGCCCACCGAAGCAACTTGGTCTCCGCTGCTGTGCGATGACGTGGATGAAATTTCTATCGTCGCAGTACAATCGAAATCCTTGCGGTCTTAGAAGCAAATGTGTAAGCTTGTCACAGCGCACACGATTGGGTATCCCTCTTTCTCAATGACACTCCAGTTCAACCTGTCTGAGCGGATGCGCCTGCTCAGTCACCTCTGTCTTTGGATCCCCCTTCTCTTCTTGAGTCACGATCACCGTCCACCCGTAGTCCGAAGCGTCGGGCTGAGTGGCGAACTCCTTCGGCGTCAACGGCCTTGCCGCACCACGTAACTTCAGTGGTCTAGACTTCGCTTTTCTTGACACTCAGCTTCAGCACCAAGAAGTCCAACAGCTCCAAGAATTCCTCCATCAGGCACGGGGACACATCTTCCGCATACAGCAAAGTGTCATCAATTCACACGAGGAGGTTTTTAGACAGCAACTTCTTGAAACAAGTCTCCATTATCTGTTGGAAGAACCGCCTTTAGGAACCCTCGTTGGTGTGTATACGTTTCTGTCCGTCGTGTAGGACAACATCTATTGACTCTCTTTTGCCAACGGCAGCTGCCAAAATCATTTGAGAAAGTCGAAGAGCCCGAAGTGTCGCTTTCCTCCGACACACCCGGTGACGGCATGGAGAATGGGCATGCAACCTGCGATCGGTAAGGTTAACCATTCACCGGACATCTTGGTCATCTGAGCACTCTGGTGGGCGGTCGCAGACGGTGCTTTTTGCTATACTTGGATTTTGTATGGCGTCGATGTTATCTGTTGTTTTTGTGTTTTTGTATCGGGACATACATGTGTCCTGTATGTGAGGCTGGATTCCGCGCATTTCGACTGTTATCCCCTCAAAAACATACGTGCTCAGCTTGTTTGTGAGGCGTCCTAGCTATCGAGGCTATCCATGTGGTCAGCTATCGCAACTTCTTTGTACACAAATCTCACAGAATTCTAAGAATGTCAGATCATCAATGTGCTGATATCAGCAACATTGTACCGTCTATGTACTATGGTGACTGATAATTGGAGCAATTATCCATTTGGTAATCACACCGTGAATGGTCTCACCCACGAAATCATGGGAAGTGATGGCATCCACCTGTCATACGTACTGAGACTACATCTTTTCATCAGGGAAGTTGTTTTTATGCACACTCATCACGTATCCGATCAACAAAAACTCACATTTCGAGCATGGATGGGGAAGGACTTCCCTACACCTGTGCACTCGATGGGTTAAAGACAGGCTTTCGTGGACAAGAAAAAAATTCCGCAAACCGGAGAGTCCGAGCCGAAGTCAAAACAATTGAGCCATTTCTGTTTGCAGCTAAGCTCAGATACAGGCTCGATATGTATGGAAAGGCAAACATACATATCGAGCATGTATCGGTGAAGGGTGGGTTAATCATTTCGCGGCGGGTAGTCGTTGGCTTGCCTGTATTCATCCTTGCCCGGCTTCCGATTAGGGACGACCGGGCATGTATATCAGCGCTAGTTGTTCTTGTAGGCAAGGCCCAATGCCTCTAGATCGTCGTTGAACTCCTGCATACACTTACTCAGATGAGGCGGGTACTTCCGCGCTTTGCACAGCGTTGATGTGGCCGCATCCTTCAGGCGGATCTGAAGCGGTGGAACGCGCCCCCACGCATCACACCTTAGCGTCTAGGGCGAAAATTTATTCCGAACTCCTCTTTAAACAAGGTGTGATAAAGTGTCCCCGCTCCAACAAGGCCAGGTCCCATATCGCCCGCTCCCAGACACCCTAGCTTAGGTAGCCAGGACTTGAAAGATTCAGACACGTGTAGGAGTAACCCGGGTGCCGTGTACCCGGGAGGCGAGTCACTTGGACTCACCG